>CP092870.1:51688183-51700019 GCA_030710605.1 Cordylochernes scorpioides
TTAACTAACAAGTGTACTGAACATAGAGACCTTATATACACTCAGGCGGACATTTGCATACTTAAACTAAATGGATTAAAAGAGAATATATGACGCAGACGTTAAAATTAGAATATTTACATATAAAAAATTCGAAAACTATATTTATAAAATTAGAAAACTATATTTATAAAATTATGAATATATGTAAAACGAGACAACCATGTTACGACAAATGAGTAAAATCCAAGGACACAACCAGGGGCCCCACTCAATGTCACAACCATGGATAGGGGATAGGGAGGGGGGGGGGGTTTGGGTGGGAGGTGTATTTTCTGCTATTAATAAAGGACTTTATATATGTCAGGGAGATCTATTTTGCGATTAATGCTGTTGGTTTGTGAGGAAATGATGGATTCTAAGCATTGTCTATTGTATTTGTGGTTGATATGTTTGTATTTGATGTGTGGATGTTCAAGATCGAAGCTATGGCCTGTTTGTGCGATATGGGTGTAGACTAGGGATTGTTTATCTTTGTTATGAATATTGCGATTATGTTCTGAGATTCTGATACGTGTGGTTCGCCTGTTTCTCCGACATATGATGCTGGACAATTATTGCATTGTAGGGAATAGATGGCGCCAGTAGTGTCTATAGGGAGGGTAGGTCTATCTGATTTGGTAATGCTATTTCTGAGGATGGTGTTTAGGTTGGGAGGACTGTTGTATAAGACTTTGATGCCATATGGGCGTAATATTCGGATATTGAAACTGCTTTGGGGGAATATAGAAGCCAACATGTGGATCTATATACTGTAGTGGTTGTGTGAACACATGGATCAAACATGTGTTTGTCTATAAAAGGTAAGGGGTAACCTGCAGCTATGAGGATCTGACGGATTCTAAATTTTTTGATGGTTTTAAATATGGGCAATCAGCAATGGGTAAAGATTCTTTTTGATAGGGTCTTAACTGTATTTATTTTATATGCTATGGGGCTACTGGAGGAGAAGTGTGTGTATTGGGGGGGAATGTTCTTTTTGTGAAAAACGGTGGTTTGGAAGGTGCTGGGTGTGCGTATGACTAAAATGTCTAAAAAGGGCAAAGCGGAGCTTGATTCGGTTTCATAAGTAAATTTTATATTTGGGTTAAAGTCATGTAAGGTACTATGGATGCGTTGGAGGCTGTTTGAGTTAATGATACAAAAAACATCATCCACATATCGCCTCCAGTAGTGTATTTCAGAGGGGAGGGTTTGGTTGATCCATGTGTCCAGCGAATTCATGACTATTTCTGCAATTATTGATGAGAGCGGACTACCCATAGGGGTGCCTCTGATTTGTTTGTAAAACTGCGTGTTAAACGTAAAGGAACTGACTGTCAAACAGAGGGAGGTTAGTTGTAGTATGGTGGAAGCTGTCTGTGTGTCTATGTTAGATGTTGTGAGGAATAGTTGTAATTTATCTGTAATGAGGGTATGTGGAAGGGATATGTACAGAGATGTGACGTCAAAAGACGCCATGATGTGTTGTGGTGGCGAGTTGGGGCTGTGATGTTTTCTATGAACGTGGGGGGGTGTGTGATGCTGTATATGTTCTGGTTTTGCTCAAGAGAGGGGTCAAGAGGCTTACCTGATATTTGGAGACTGCATATGCCGGGGATTGGTGATAAGCGATAATTGGTCTGAGTGGGACCCCCGGTTTGTGCACCTTGGGGATACCATAAATATACGCACTCCTGTCCAAGTTGGCTGTGAAATGAGTATATTGCTCTGTTGTGATGCTGCCAGATTTCTTCATGTTGTTGAGGGATTTTTTGAACATTTTGGTAAGGGTGGTATTTTCCTGTGGGGAGATGGATGAGAAGAAGGAGCTGTCTTGAAGGATGTCTTTCATCTTTGCTATGTAATCCGATCGGTCCATTATGACGGGGTGATTTCCTTTGTCTGCTCTAGTGAATACTAGGGATTTGTAGCTTTTTAACTTATTGAGTATGGCTTTGTTGTTGTGGCTGGGTATTTTTTTCCGGTCTGGTCTTAGTAGAGTTTGGACTATCGCATTCCGCACTTTAAAGGTTTCACTATGATTTAGGGTGCTCATGATGCCCTCAACACCAGCAATGATTCTGGGGATATCCGGTTTGGGTGGAGGAATATACTGGAGGCCCAGTTCTAGAAGATTAGCCTCTTTTTCGGGCAAATGGGTTGTGGATAGGTTGATGATCTTAGGGGGAGCTGCGCGCCTGGAATCAGGGACGTCTGGAAAATCATATCTCCGCTTCCAGTGAGTTAGCTTGGAGATGTGTTTGTTTTTCTGGACTGTTGTTTGGTTTTGGACTTTAAGCGTAGTAGCTTTTACTAGTTCATGGAGGTCTTCTAAGGGCATTAACTGTTGAATGTTGAAGATGAAGCCTTTGACGGAACGCGAAAGAATTCGGATGTTTGAGTGTGAACCCTGTACCCTGGCTTCCAGTAGTTCTAGTTGAAACTTTTTGGTGGCTTTGGATGAGAAGGGATTCTTGACTGGGTCTCTTATCCTAAGGGATGGTGGGATGAAGCTGACCTTCTGGCATAGCAAATTGAACTGCAAGTGACATCTCCATTTGGCCAGTTGTAACGATTTCTTAATCCATTGGCGCATATAATAGCGGAGCTCTGGTGCAGTATGGTTCATAGTAAAACGGCGAAGGTTAAGTTTTTAAAGAATAACTCTAATCCTGATCAAATTGACATGAAATAAAGTAAGTAGAGGAGCTTCTTGATACCATTTATTAACACAAGCTTTCGAACCTGCAAGGTTCTTCATCTTGCATGGATAGCTATTAACTAACAAGTGTACTGCAACATAGAGACCTTATATACACTCAGGCGGACATTTGCATACTTAAACTAAATGGATTAAAAGAGAATATATGACGCAGACGTTAAAATTAAAATATTTACATATAAAAAATTCGATAACTATATTTATAAAATTAGAAAACTATATTTATAAAATTATGAATATATGTAAAACGAGACAACCATGTTACGACAAATGAGTAAAATCCAAGGACACAACCAGGGGCCCCACTCAATATCACAACCATGTGTAGGGGATAGGGAGGGGGGGGGGTTTGGGTGGGAGGTGTATTTTCTGCTATTAATAAAGGACTTTATATATGTCAGGGAGATCTATTTTGCGATTAATGCTGTTGGTTTGTGAGGAAATGATGGATTCTAAGCCTAGTCTATTGTATTTGTGGTTGATATGGTTTTATTTGATGTGTGGATGTTCAAGATCGAAGCTATGGCCTGTTTGTGCGATATGGGTGTAGACTAGGGATTTTTTATCTTTGTTATGAATATTGCGATTATGTTCTGAGATTCTGATACGTGTGGTTCGCCTGTTTCTCCGACATATGATGCTGGACAATTATTGCATTGTAGGGAATAGATGGCGCCAGTAGTGTCTATAGGGAGGGTAGGTCTATCTGATTTGGTAATGCTATTTCTGAGGATGGTGTTTTGGTTGGGAGGACTGTTGTATAAGACTTTGATGCCATATGGGCGTAATATTCGGGATATTGAAACTGCTTTGGGGGAATATGGAAGCAAACATGTGGATCTATATACTGTAGTGGTTGTGTGGACATATGGATCAAACATGTGTTTGTCTATAAAAGGTAAGGGGTAACCTGCAGCTATGAGGATCTGACGGATTCTAGAGTTTTCGATGGTTTTAAATATGGGCAATGAGCAATGGGTAAAGATTCTTTTTGATAGGGTCTTAACTGTATTTATTTAATATGCTATGGGTCTACTGGAAGAGAAGTGTGTGTATTGGGGGGGAATGTTCTCTTTGTGAAAAACTGTGGTTTGGAAGGTGCTGGGTGTGCGTATGACTAAAATGTCTAAAAAGGGCAAAGCGGAGCTTGATTCGGTTTCATAAGTAAATTTTATATTTGGATTAAAGTCATGTAAGGTACTATGGATGCGTTGGAGGCTGTTTGAGTTAATGATACAAAAAACATCATCCACATATCGCCTCCAGTAGTGTATTTCAGAGGGGAGGGTTTGGTTGATCCATGTGTCCAGCGAATTCATTACTATTTCTGCAATTATTGATGAGAGCGGACTACCCATAGGTGTGCCTCTGATTTGTTTGTAAAACTGCGTGTTAAACGTAAAGGAACTGACTGTCAAACAGAGGGAGGTTAGTTGTAGTATGGTGGAAGTTGTCTGTGTGTCTATGTTAGATGTTGTGAGGAATAGTTGTAATTTATCTGTAATGAGGGTATGTGGAAGGGATAGGTACAGAGATGTGACGTCAAAAGACCCCATGATGTGTTGTGGTGGCGGGGTTAGGGCTGTGATGTTTTCTATGAACGTGGGGGGGTGTGTGATGCTGTATATGTTCTGGTTTTGCTTCATGAGAGGGGTCAATAGGCTTACCAGATATTTGGAGACTGCATATGCCGGGGATTGGTGATAAGCGATGATTGGTCTGAGTGGGACCCCCGGTTTGTGCACCTTGGGGATACCATAAATATACGCACTCCTGTCCAAGTTGGCTGTGAAATGAGTATATTGCTCTGTTGTGATGCTGCCAGATTTCTTCATGTTGTTGAGGGATTTTCTGAACATTTTGGGAAGGGTGGTATTTTCCTGTGGGGAGATGGATGAGAGCTGCAGGTTACCCCTTACCTTTTATAGACAAACACATGTTTGATCCATGTGTTCACACAACCACTACAGTATATAGATCCACATGTTGGCTTCTATATTCCCCCAAAGCAGTTTCAATATCCGAATATTACGCCCATATGGCATCAAAGTCTTATACAACAGTCCTCCCAACCTAAACACCATCCTCAGAAATAGCATTACCAAATCAGATAGACCTACCCTCCCTATAGACACTACTGGCGCCATCTATTCCCTACAATGCAATAATTGTCCAGCATCATATGTCGGAGAAACAGGCGAACCACACGTATCAGAATCTCAGAACATAATCGCAATATTCATAACAAAGATAAAAAATCCCTAGTCTACACCCATATCGCACAAACAGGCCATAGCTTCGATCTTGAACATCCACACATCAAATACAAACATATCAACCACAAATACAATAGACAATGCTTAGAATCCATCATTTCCTCACAAACCAACAGCATTAATCGCAAAATAGATCTCCCTGACATATATAAAGTCCTTTATTAATAGCAGAAAATACACCTCCCACCCAAACCCCCCCCCCCTCCCTATCCCCTATCCATGGTTGTGACATTGAGTGGGGCCCCTGGTTGTGTCCTTGGATTTTACTCATTTGTCGTAACATGGTTGTCTCGTTTTACATATATTCATAATTTTATAAATATAGTTTTCTAATTTTATAAATATAGTTTTCGAATTTTTTATATGTAAATATTCTAATTTTAACGTCTGCGTCATATATTCTCTTTTAATCAATTTAGTTTAAGTATGCAAATGTCCGCCTGAGTGTATATAAGGTCTCTATGTTGCAGTTCACTTGTTAGTTAATAGCTATCCATGCCAGATGAAGAACCTTGCAGGTTCGAAAGCTTGTGTTAATAAATGGTATCAAGAAGCTCCTCTACTTACTTTATTTCATGTCAATTTGATCAGGATTAGAGTTATTCTTTAAAACTTAACCTTCGCCGTTTTACTATGAACCATACTGCACCAGAGCTCCGCTATTATATACGCCAATGGATTAAGAAATCGTTACAACTGGCCAAATGGAGATGTCACTTACAGTTCAATTTGCTATGCCAGAAGGTCAGCTTCATCCCACCATCCCTTAGGATAAGAGACCCAGTCAAGAATCCCTTCTCATCCAAAGCCACCAAAAAGTTCCAACTAGAACTACTGGTAGCCAGGGTACAGGGTTCACACTCAAACATCCGAATTCTTTCGCGTTCCGTCAAAGGCCTCATCTTCCACATTCAACAGTTAATGCCCTTAGAAGACCTCCATGAACTAGTAAAAGCTACTACGCTTAAAGTTCAAAACCAAACAACAGTCCAGAAAAACAAACACATCTCCAAGCTAACTCACTGGAAGCGGAGATATGATTTTCCAGACGTCCCTGATTCCAGGCGCGCAGCTCCCCCTAAGATCATCAACCTATCCACAACCCATTTGCCCGAAAAAGAGGCTAATCTTCTAGAACTGGGCCTCCAGTATATTCTTCCACCCAAACTGGATATCCCCAGAATCATTGCTGGTGTTGAGGGCATCATGAGCACCCTAAATCATAGTGAAACCTTTAAAGTGCGGAATGCGATAGTCCAAACTCTACTAAGACCAGACCGGAACAAAATACCCAGCCACAACAACAAAGCCATACTCAATAAGTTAAAAAGCTACAAATCCCTAGCATTCACTAGAGCGGACAAAGGAAATCATCCCGTCATAATGGACCGATCGGATTAAATAGCAAAGATGAAAGACATCCTTCAAGACAGCTCCACCTTCTCATCCATCTCCCCACAGGAAAATACCTCCTTTCCAAAATGTTCAGAAAATCCCTCAACAACATGAAGAAATCTGGCAGCATCACAACAGAGCAATATACTCATTTCACAGCCAAATTGGACAGGAGTGCGTATATTTATGGTATCCCCAAGGTGCACAAACCGGGGGTCCCACTCAGACCAATCATCGCTTATCACCAATCCCCGGCATATGGAAGTCTCCAAATATCTGGTAAGCCTCTTGACCCCTCTCATGAAGCAAAACCAGAACATATACAGCATCACACACCCCCCCCACGTTCATAGAAAACATCACAGCCCTAACCCCGCAACCACAACACATCATGGCGTCTTTTGACGTCACATCTCTGTACCTATCCCTTCCACATACCCTCATTACAGATAAATTACAACTATTCCTCACAACATCTAACATAGACACACAGACAGCTTCCACCATACTACAACTAACCTCCCTCTGTTTGACAGTCAGTTCCTTTACGTTTAACACGCAGTTTTACAAACAAATCAGAGGCACCCCTATGGGTATTCCGCTCTCATCAATAATTGCAGAAATAGTCATGAATTCGCTGGACACATGGATCAACCAAACCCTCCCCTCTGAAATACACTACTGGAGGCGATATGTGGATGATGTTTTTTGTATCATTAACTCAAACAGCCTCCAACGCATCCATAGTACCTTACATGACTTTAACCCAAATATAAAATTTACTTATGAAACTGAATCAAGCTCCGCTTTGCCCTTTTTAGACATTTTAGTCATACGCACACCCAGCACCTTCCAAACCACAGTTTTTCACAAAAAGAACATTCCCCCCCAATACACACACTTCTCCTCCAGTAGCCCCATAGCATATAAAATAAATACATTTAAGACCCTATCAAAAATAATCTTTACCCATTGCTCATTGCCCATATTTAAAACCATCGAAAAATCTAGAATCCGTCAGATCCTCATAGCTGCAGGTTACCCCTTACCTTTTATAGACAAACACATGTTTGATCCATGTGTCCACACAACCACGACAGTATATAGGTCCACATGTTGGCTTCCATATTCCCCCAAAGCAGTTTCAATATCCCGAATATTACGCCCATATGGCATCAAAGTCTTATACAACAGTCCTCCCAACCTAAACACCATCTTCAGAAATAGCATTACCAAATCAGATAGACCTACCCTCCCTATAGACACTACTGGCGCCATCTATTCCCTACAATGCAATAATTGTCCAGCATCATATGTCGGAGAAACAGGCAGAACCACACGTATCAGAATCTCAGAACAAAATCGCAATATTCATAACAAAGATAAAAAATCCCTAGTCTACACCCATATCGCACAAACAGGCCATCGCTTCGATCTTGAACATCCACACATCAAATACAAACATATCAATCACAAATACAATAGACTATGCTTAGAATCCATCATTTCCTCACAAACCAACAGCATTAATCGCAAAATAGATCTCCCTGACATATATAAAGTCCTTTATTAATAGCAGAAAATACACCTCCCACCCAAACCCCCCCCCCCCCCTCCCTATCCCCTACCCATGGTTGTGACATAGAGTGGGGCCTCTGGTTGTGTCCTTGGATTTTACTCATTTGTCGTAACATGGTTGTCTCGTTTTACATATATTCATAATTTTATAAATATAGTTTTCTAATTTTATAAATATAGTGACACATTTCTGAATTTTGTAATTAATTTTGTAATTTGTTTTTCATTGATTTTTAATGTGTGATCAATAACTCTTATCACACATTGGAAAAAAAGAACAATTAATAAACAAAAGAACAACAACGTGGTAAATTTGCCTCTTTATTTAAAACAAACAAACAAATTAGATAAAGATTTAAAATAAGATATTTTTTTAAAGTTAAAGCAAAATTAAAACGTTACATAAAATATTTGGCGCAGCTACGAAAGGATTAAAATATAAATCAAAAAAGGCTTCGACGAAAGAAAAATTAAGTACAATGGCAGTAAATGTAAACAAATTAGAGAAATTTAGCGGCGATAAAGGTTCAATTCGGCCTGAATCATGGCTTAAACTATATGAATTGGAAACTGGTAAACTAGATGAAGTCGATAGAATCAATAATCTAATTTATTATTTATCAAAAGATGCTTTAGAATGGTTTGCTGATGAAATATTGAGCAACGCATCCATTAAAAAATGGGATATTGTTAAACTCAAATTAATTCAGCGCTTTGGTTATAAAGTTGAAAGCCCTATAGTTGCAGCATCAAAAAGAAGACTTAAAAAAGAAGAAACCGTGGAAGATTATTTTAGAGATAAAATTAGATTATTAAATCAAACAAGCCTCAATAATGTCGAGAAGCTAAAAATGTTAACGGATGGATTGCCATTAGATTGGAAAAATTATCTCGTAACAGCCCAGCCTAAAGATCCATCACATTGGATGCAGATTGCCATGGAGATTGAACAAAACAATAATCAAATAAGGCAACAACAGAGAAGTAAAACCAAGGTTATTAATATAACTACACCTACAGTCTCAAAAAATTGCCCATATTGGTGTCCTATTTGTAAGAAAAAAGGATTGTATTTTAAACATTGGATAAGTGATTGCAAAGATTATGATCCTAATTATAAAGACAAGCTTAAACACCAAGCAACTAATATAACCACAGATGTTAAACAAACCATAGCTGATTCATTTTGCATAGCAAATACCAATTTTCCTTATAGATTTGTTAATGTTGAAGTTTTACTTAATAATATTCCAGTTCCATCTTTTATTGATACCGGGTCAACTATTTCATTAATGAGCTGTTCGCTTTTAAAACAACATAAGTTGAAATTGAATGTAAATGATAGAATCAAAATTAAACAAGTAGATAGTTTTGCATATACTTTAGGAACAGTAGAAGTATTTTTGAAAATTCATTTTAAACTTGTCGGGTGTAAGCTTCATGTAGTGAAAAACTTTAGCTATCCATTGCTTATTGGACTTGACATAGCAGAAAAAATTGGATTGATAATTGATACAAAAGACAAAGCTGTGTATTTTAAAGAAAATAAATTTTTTTCCATGTCTGATGAAACTCACCTCCCATCTGAACAACAAAAAGAACTCAAGGTTAAGAAATGCTCCATTGAAAAACAAGAAATAAGATATCTAGGACATATCATAGAACACAACAAGATTAAACCTGACCCTGAAAAAACAAAGGCAATAAATGAGTTCCCTCAACCTAAAACAGTGAAGCAAGTAAGGCAGTTTTTGGGTTTAGCAGGTTACTACAGGAAATTTATTCCTAAATTTAGTGAAATTGCAGATCCTTTAACAAGCCTCACAAGATAAAATAAGTTATTCAAATGGACTACTGAAGTTAACAAATCATTTCAGGAACTAAAGTCTCATTTATCCACAGATCCAATTCTTTCTACATATGATCCTTCATTACCATGTAAGCTTTATACAGATGCATCTAAACTGGGAATTGGTGCTATTTTAGCTCAAATTGGAAATGATAATCAAGAACATGTAATTTCCTATTATTCAAGGAAACTTCTACCACATCAACAGAACTATTCTGCATTTGAGTTGGAATGCTTTGCTGTAGTTCAATCAGTTGAATACTTTGAAGTTTATCTTGAGAACAATACATTTGAAGTCATTACAGATCATTCCGCTTTGGAATGGCTCTTCAACGTAAAGAAAACAAAGGCAAAATATCTCCGATGGATAATTGAATTATCAACCAAGTCAATGAAAATAGTTCACAGATCAGGATCAAAGCAAACGCATGTTGATGCATTGTCAAGATCACCAGTGTCATTTCATATATCAATCCCCACTCTTCGACTACACCAACAAAAAGCGGATCTCAGTTTTGTAAAGAACTCTCATATTCATCGAGATCTTATTATGGTGAAACATAATGGAGTTCTAAAAACAGTTGTTCCAGAATCATTCCAAGAAGAAATTCTCAAAGAATACCACGATAATCATTCTCACCCCTCAATTAACAAGACAGTAAGATTGATAACACCATTTTATTGGTGGCCGAATGCTATCAGATGCATCAAAGACTATGTTCGCTCATGTAAAATATGTCAAATAACTAAATGCAGTCATAAACCATTTATTGGAGAATATGTTGCACCAAACTCTGATCTGAAACCACTGGAATTAATATCAATGGATACTATTGTGCTAGGCTCTGCAGCAAATGAAACCAAGCACAAATACATTCAAGTAATAATTGACCACCTAACAAGATTTGTTTGGGCTTTCCCTACTGTCACCAACACTTCTCAAGCAGTAATTCAATGTTTAGACAAAATCAACAAAACTGTTCCCCAAATCAAATGTATTTTAACCGACAACGGAAAGAATTTTACATCAAAAGAATTAAACAAGTTTTTGAATGAGCATCAAATTCAACACACCTATTCGACGCCATATCATCCGCAGAGTAATGGACTGTGTGAAAAGATGAATGACACTATACTCACCAAATTAAGAACAAACCTTCAAGAGAATCCAAGACTAAAATGGTCATCATTACTTGCCAAAATTGTGAAATATTATAATAGCACACCCCATGATGTCACTGGGTTTTCTCCAAATTTCCTACTTTTTGGTGATTGTTCAATACCAGAATTTTCTGAATCACCACATTTCACCATAGAAAATGCAAGGAAGAAAGCAATAGAAAATAACGCAAAGCATAGAGAAAAGTGGAAAGCACGACACGATGCAAAACATCCGCAGTCGTCATTCAAAGTTGGTGATCTGGTTCTTCGTAAAATACCTAGTAATGATCCAAGTATGGTCAAAACATCCCCAAAGTATGAGGGTCCTTTTCAAATAACAAGAATAATATCTAGTGTTACGTGTGAATTATTGAAAGATGATTCCTCCTTGGTTAAAGTTCATGTGTCACAATTGAAACCATTTATTTTGCGAAAATAAATCCTTCAAGCCGAGGGATATGACACGTTTCTGAATTTTGTAATTAATTTTGTAATTTGTTTTTCATTGATTTTTAATGTGTGATCAATAACTCTTATCATTATTGGAAAAAAAGAACAATTAATAAACAAAAGAACAACAACGTGGTAAATTTGCCTCTTTATTTAAAACAAACAAACAAATTAGATAAAGATTTAAAATAAGATAATTTTTAAAGTTAAAGCAAAAATAAAACGTTACAATTGTTTTCGAATTTTTTATATGTAAATTTTCTAATTTTAACGTCTGCGTCATATATTCTCTTTTAATCAATTTAGTTTAAGTATGCAAATGTCCGCCTGAGTGTATATAAGGTCTCTATGTTGCAGTACACTTGTTAGTTAATAGCTATCCAT
>CP092870.1:51700119-51712040 GCA_030710605.1 Cordylochernes scorpioides
GCCAGATGAAGAACCTTGAAGGTTCGAAAGCTTGTGTTAATAAATGGTATCAAGAAGCTCCTCTACTTACTTTATTTCATGTCAATTTTGAGCTTTTAGTTGAGGATCTTGGGTATCTTCATCTATAATAAACTTAGTGATAATAAAACTTATAGATAAAAAAACTTGTTATCATCGTCGCAATGGGGGCGCTGCTTGCTAGTTAAATCTACAAATCTGCAATTAACTCTAAGAATATTCAAGATATTCAAGAAATTATTTTTCAAAAACCTTCCCGGGGATATACATAATAATATCCCAAAATTTCACAGCGATTGGATGTATGGTTTTTTAATCTACAGAGTATGTAGGATGGTTGCGTGATGTGTTGGTGTGGCTTGTGGAAAGGCTGCTGATAAAATTATAATTAAAATCATTTTATTTAAAGCAAGAAATTATAAAGAGAAAAGAAACAACGGTTGAAGTAACGGCCGTTGGAGCTAGCCTAGATGTTTACCGCGTGAGTGCCAGATCAAGTGTCGGAAGCGCCAGCCGCTAGAAAGTTCCGGATGACGCCCGCGCATGCGTAGTGACGTGCTCTCCAAACACGTGCTTGCCGAGGCATAGTGGGGCCGCCATTTTTTCTGCCCATATGTGTTTTGAAGCTTTGTCCCAGTTCGCTGAAGCAAAGTGCGGTCGCCACACTACTCCCCCTCCAGTAGGATCTTTAAAGATCCTATGTAGTCGTAGAGGGAACTCTTGGTAGGGTGCCTTGTTGAGTTGGAATCTGGTCTTGGGGGCTTGAGGGAGGCACCTGTCCTTTTCAAATGTTGTCCGGATGTAATGGGTGGCGACCATCTTGTTAGGTTGCAGGGACACGATGCGTTGCTCAGCGATGGGTGTAGTCGCCGCGAGTACCGGTGGAGCTATTGGTATTGGGGAAGTAGTGACTCTTGATTCAATGGGAGGTGATGACTGTTGGAGTGAGTTTTGAGGTTGGAGAGGTTGTGTTACCGAAGTTTGGGCGGGCTGCAAGTGGAGAGGAGTCGTTGCAGCAGCATTATTGGTTTCTTCTAGGGAGAGTAGATGTTTATGCTCGCAAGATGGAGGCAAGGGCTCTTCGTGAGACGGCGGTTGCTGGGGCAAGGGCTTTTCGTGAGACGGCGGTTGCTGGGGCAAGGGCTCTTCATGAGACGGCGGCTGCTGGAGCAAGGGCTCTTCATGAGACGGCGGCTGCTGGGGCAAGGGCTCTTCTTGAGACGGCGGCTGCTTGGGCAAGGGATTGTCACTGTACACTGGGGTGGAGAAAACAGTTTCAGGGGGCACGAGATGGTGTTTGAAGGCAGGTTGGAGCAGAACGATGAGGAGTCCAGGGATGAAGAGTTACCCAGAGAGCTGGTGGGAGAAAGCAAGGTGGAGCTTGAGTTGGTGTCTTCAACGTTATGGACTGTAGTCACCTGGGCAGTTGTTGTGACATTCATGTCAAGGGGCAAATCCGTCTGCTCCAGGTGTTGGAGGCTATTGGATGTGGGAGTACAGGGATCACAGTGCTGAGATGGAGGTGGCTTGGACAATTCAACCAGGATAATCGAGGGTCTCTGATCAGCAATGGGCTTAGTTTCTGAGACTTGAACTGTTCGTACCTGGCGTGACCAGCCAAATCGCAGGAGAAGTCGTTCTTTGAGCGCCGCATATTTTCCTGAAACTGGTGGGTTCTGTACAATGTCGTAGACGCAGATGAGAGCTAGTCTATCTAAATTAACGATTATTGTGTTATACTTGAAATTGTCGTCGCTGGCGATGTTTGCAAAATTAAAGGTAGCTCCAAGTTGGTTGAGCCACAATGGAATGTCGTTTGGTAAGAAGGGTGGAGCTCGAAAAATCAATTTTGATATTTGAGATGGGGTGATTTCTATCGCGAATGTTTGAGCTTCCTTGATTTGCCCTTGACGTTGGCCGTTAATTCTTCATTCGAGTCGTCCGGCTCACCAATTTGTAGGATGGATGTTGCGTGATGTGTTGGTGTGGCTTGCGGAAAGGCTGCTGATAAAATTATAATTAAAATTAATTTATTTGAAGCAAGAAATTATAAAGAGAAAATAAACAACGATTGAAGTAACGGCCGTTGGAGCTAGATTAGATGTTCTGCGCGTAAGTGCCAGATCTTGTGTCGGAAGCGCCAGCCGCTAGAAAATTCCGGATGACGCCCGCGCATTAGTAGTGACGTGCTCTCCGAACACGTGCTTGCCGAGGCATAGTGGGGCCGCCATTTTTCTGCCTGTATGTGTTTTGAAGCTTTGTCCCAGTTCGCAGAAGCAAAGTGCGGGCGCCACAAGTACACACAGACAGACAGACATTCATTTATATATATATATATATATATATATATCTAATATATATAAAATTCAATGTCTGTCTGTTTGTCTGTACTCTATAGATTCAAAAACCATACATCCAATCGCCGTGAAATTTTGGGATATTATTAGGTATGAAACGTCCCGTTCCAAACTGTGTGTTTTTAAAATGTTTTAATTAAAATACTATTCGTTACAATTATAAATTTGAACGATAGGCTCATTATTTCTTTATACCGTTATTATACCGTTATATCTACTTATATATTTGCCTTATTCTGTCTGTTTGTCTGAAGCTCACGGATGGGATTTTTCATAGCCATCGGTGGTTCAGTGGTAGAATGCTCGCCTGCCACGCAGGCGGCCCGGGTTCGATTCCCGGCCGATGCATTTTTTTTTTTTTTACAATTTTTAAAACTCATTTATATATTATACAAGAATGACATCCACGGCGCCAATTTATAATTGTAACGAATAATATTTGAATAAAAGCATTTAATCGGGTAGAACCCGGGCGTTTTTCGGGTCATTCGTATCTACTTATATATTTGCCTTATTCTGTCTGTTTGTCTGTTTGTTTGTCTGAAGCTCACGGATGGGATTTTTCATAACCATCGGTGGTTCAGTGGTAGAATGCTCGCCTGCCACGCGGGCGGCCCGGGTTCGATTCCCGGCCGATGCATTTTTTTTTTTTACAATTTTTAAAACTCATTTATATATTACTAGACGAATGGCCCGGGCAAGGCCCGGGTTTTACCCGAGTGCGTATATATTTTTAAAACGTTTTCATTCAAATACTATTCGTTACAATTATAAATTGGCGCCATGGATGTCACTCTTGTGAAACGTCCCGTTCCAAACTGTGTGTTTTTAAAATGTTTTAATTAAAATACTATTCGTTACAATTATAAATTGGCGCCGTGGATGTCTCTCTTGTGAAACGTCCCGCCCCAAACTGTGTGTGTCTTGAAAATATAAAACCGACCAAGAATAGAGGTAAGTGACTACCTCTATAGAACTTAGATCGTCGTCACAACACAGAGTGGCGGTGAAATCGCAATAATCTACTTATATATTTGCCTTATTCTGTCTGTTTGTCTGTTTGTCTGAAGCTCACGGATGGGATTTTTCATAACCATCGGTGGTTCAGTGGTAGAATGCTCGCCTGCCACGCGGGCGGCCCGGGTTCGATTCCCGGCCAATGCATTTTTTTTTTTTACAATTTTTAAAACTCATTTATATATTATACAAGAATGACATCCACGGCGCCAATTTATAATTGTAACGAATAGTATTTGAACAAAAACATTTAATCGGGTAAAACCCGGGCGTTGCCCGGGTCATTCGTATATAATAATTGTATAAACGAATGCAAGACAAAATCACCGCGAATGTTTCTTTTTTTTAAGGCAATTTCTTTTTAAGGCAATTATCGTTATTTATCGTTAATTTTTGTTTCGACTTTATTGAAAAAAAAACGATATGGTGCCTTTAAAAAATGATCTTTATTACTATGCAGTTTTCTATTTAGTCAATATACCTAAGTTCATGTTGCAAATGTAATTATCTCTATCGATTTAGTAGGTGAAATGCAAAAAAAAAAATCGACATGATGAAATCTTTATGAAAATTCACATTTTTATTTTTATATTTTCAAGACACACACAGTTTGGGGCGGGACGTTTCACAAGAGAGACATCCACGGCGCCAATTTATAATTGTAACGAATAGTATTTTAATTAAAACGTTCTAAAAACACACAGTTTGGAACGCGACGTTTCACAAGAGTGACATCCATGGCGCCAATTTATAATTGTAACGAATAGTGTTTGAATTAAAACGTTTTTAAAATATATACGCACTCGGGTAAACCCCGGGCGTTGCCCGGGCCATTCGTCTAGTTATATATATTATATTTATTATATATATATTACACGTTATTTGTTTTCTTGGCCGACTGTTTTACATATGGTGTTATCTTAAAATTGCTTGTTTTGAATATTTTTAGATTGAGATTATTAGCTAGCATGTAAAAAAATTAACTCTGTTGAAATTTAATTTTGTATTTATATATAAATAAAATTAACTCTGTTTTTTTTTTGTATTTAATCGATAACAGCGAAGTTACGCATGTTAATGTTAGGGAAAATATTTTTATGTTAAACAAAACCTGCTCCATCTCGTTTTACATAAATGTTGAAAATTTGGTCGAAATTGATGCATTGTAACGAAAGTTTTTAGTGAACAACACTTATGAAATTTGCATTTTATTAATATATATATCACCGGGAAGGTTTTTGAAAAATAATTTCATGAATATCTTGAATATCCTTAGAGTTATTTGCAGATTTGTAGATTTAACTCGCAAGCAGCGCCCCCATTGTGACGATGATAACAAGTTTTCTAATCACTAAGTTTGTTATCTTAAATATTATTTATTAAAAGTAAGATTATCTCAGGATGACACGGCAATGTGACACGGGAAAAAATGTTCACTAGATAAAACTATGATTTTCTAATGTAGAAAATTAGGAAAGACAAAATTCAGGATGACACGGCACACAGGGACCGGGAAAAAATGTTCACTTTATCGTGAGATTCAAATTTACGAGTTTCAAATTATCAAAATATATCTTTTTTTTTAAATAAGTTTTTAGAGAATTGTTTTAACAAATGTTCGCTAGACAAACCTTTACTCGGGTAAAACCCCGGGCGAAGCCGAGTACGTTTTATAAGTTTATAGAGAATTGTTTTAACAAATGTTCGTTAGACAAACATTCACTCGGGTAAAATCCGGGCGAAGCCGGGCACATCCGCTAGTATATATTATAAATTTTAATTTATTACTTTCAATTTTACTTTTTAAAAATCGCCAATTACACATTTTTATCAACCTACTAATCTTACATGTCGTTCCTAAATTTACCAAAAATGACATTATCCAAATCTACAACTTAAAAAAAAAAATAGTGATTATTATTATTTTTTAAATTACTCTCATTATATCATAATTCTCTAAACTTATTTTTGCTTTTCTCAATATCTTATTTTCATACCAAAATACCAATCTCTTAATCAAATACTTAAAATTTTGCAAAAATCATTGTCATTTCACCATTTTAAGTAAGCGCCCCAATTCAAATTATTTGTCACTATCACGCCATTGCCCTATTACAAGGATAATTTTCGCACTACCATAATCAATGACAAGATTAAAAAAGAAAAAAAAAAGAAACAAATCTATATATATAAAATTGAATGTCTGTCTGTTTATCTGTACTCTATAGATTCAAAAACCATACATCCAATCGCCGTGAAATTTTGGGATATAATTAGGTATATCACCGGGAAGGCTTTTGAAAAATAATATCATGAATATCTTGAATATCCTTAGAGTTATTTGCAGATTTGTAGATTTAACTCGCAAGCAGCGCCCCCATTGTGACGATGATAACAGGTTTTCTTATCACTAAGTTTGTTATCTTAAATATTATTTATCAAAAGTAAGATTATCTCAGGATGACACGGCAATGTGACACGGGAAAAAATGTTCACTAGATAAAACTATGATTTTCTAATGTAGAAAATTAGGAAAGACAAAATTCAGGATGACACGGCACACAGGGACCGGGAAAAAATGTTCACTTTATCGAGAGATTCAAATTTACGAGTTTCAAATTATCAAAATATATCTTTTTTTTTAATAAGTTTTTAGAGAATTGTTTTAACAAATGTTCGCTAGACAAACCTTTACTCGGGTAAAACCCCGGGCGAAGCCGAGTACGTTTTATAAGTTTATAGAGAATTGTTTTAACAAATGTTCGTTAGACAAACATTCACTCGGGTAAAACCCGGGCGAAGCCGGGCACATCCGCTAGTTTTAAATATAAATCAACATAGGTGTAAAACACATTTCTTAATTTCAGAAATCACCTATGATTTCTCTCCTAAGAGACAATATCTTCAAAATCACAACTAGAAAAATAACTGTCATTCCCCAAAACAAGTTAAAATAAAGATTCGTCCACTTCCCCGCCAGTAGCTAAATTAGGTCACCGCCCGCCAAACTTATTACCACCGTTAAATTGAACCATAGATACACTCCTTTGTCCTTTCCTTTTACATGCATAATTAATCGTTCAAAGATCTCTCTCAACAAACTCTACAGCAACCTCACACATCCATTTCTCCAATTGGCAACAACTATTAGTGCGCGACTTAACAACAAAACCAATCTCGAGCCACACCAGCTCCATAAAGTCACCAGTCTAAACGCACAACAAATTTTTGCCTTAAATGTGCCAACCCCACTAACAATCTAAGAATTCTCGATATGTGTTCGTCCCACCACCCATGACTCTAGTAAACTTATTATTCATGGTGAAACAGGTTAGATTCTGTACCAAAACTATGACTTCACTTGACACCTTTTCATTCAATTCACAAGTGTCGCACGGCAAAACAACGAATATTTTTCTCACTTAAAAGGCCAAAGACACCTTCATGCCTGTGACACATCTCACCCCAAATCGTCTCCACGTCGAAAGTCACACCTTTAACCACTTCTAGCCTAAAATCACTGAAAAACATTTTTATTAAGTCTAAACTAACTTCGAAACACAATCACCTACGAACACCAAGAAAACTATATCTTTCAAATAGACCAGAAATATGCCAACCTCAACAAAAGAAGAGAGAGAAAATCAGTTCCAATTAAATGACAAATATCAACACCCCGCACGAGTGACCATCCCAGAAATAGAACCCCGACGATTTCAATGGAAAAACAAGAAGTGAACGCCCTTTATGACGTCACTCCCCCAAGTCGCTACTACAAGGTATGTCCCATAAGTTCCCGGACTGGGTCCATAAAAAAATAAATAAATGAAAAATGTAAATAAATTTGTCTGTTTATTATATAAAAAATATCTGGCAACACGGTGGTACCAATATCGAGGCTGTACGTGCGCGCGCGCCAAGGTCAATCTAATTTATTTAGAGGTTACACCTAGCGCTGCGGCGATTTTACGATGGAACAAAAATTGAATCAGAGGATTTGCATAGAATTTTGTGGGAAACTTCAAATATCAGCAACCGAAACTTTTGAAATGCCTAAAAAATAATTCCCTAATTAACCCCCAAAGAGAACGACTGTTTTTGAATGGCGTTTTAGATTTAAAGCTGGCAGAATTTCTATTGAAGATGATTCTCGTCAAGGACGCCTAAAATTTCAAAGGACTGATGAAAATGTGCAAAAAATCACCGATTTGATAAAAGAAAATCCTCGAACCACTTTGCTGGAGCTAGAGCAAGACACAGGCATCTCTAAAACAACGATTGGAAGGATCGTAACCAAAGATTTGAAGCCCAAAATTGCAAAAATGCAAAATTCATCCCAATATGCCTCACTAATGAGCAAAAACTGTGTCGGCTTGCAACCTGTGAGAACATGTTGGAAATGACAAGAACGGATCCTGAATGGAAAGACAAGATAATCACAGGCGACGAGACATGGGTCTATGGCTATGACCCTGAAACCAAGCGTCAATATGGCGAGTGGAGAGGTCAGGGTGAGCCTAGACCAAAAAAATCCTGGATATTGAAATCCAGAAACAAGGTGTTGCTGGTCGCTTTTTTGGATAATAAGGACATTGTTCAACACGAGTATCTTCCTGCAGGCCAAACAGTTATTAAGGAAATGTATTTGGGCATTCTTCGCCATCTAAGGGAAGCGATTCGAAAAAAAAGGCCTAATGGTGACTGAATCCTACTCAATAACAATGTCCGCCCTCACACAGCGCACATGGTGACGAGTTTTTTTTGGCTAAAAACGGGACAGAAATCCTACCTCAACCACCCTATTCCCCAGACATTGCCTAGGAAGACGCTCAAGTCTATATCCTCGCTTTGCACCTGGATCTAAGTATTTGGTTGCATGTGTAATACTTACAATGGCATATTCTTCAACTACTAACCCTTTCCAACGCCGCCAAAAATCTTAGAATGCCATTTTTTTATTTTATCATAATTTTATTTTAATCATCTTTGTTTTTTTATATTAAACAAAAATTTTATCAAAAAAATAATATTTTCATATAAACAATATTATAACTTTCTAATTGAACAAGTTTTATTTTTATTATTTTCAGATATATCTAAACAAATCATCTCGTTATAGCCCTTTTTAACCCTCACAGTTTTAATTAATTAAAATAAATTTTAATTACTTACCTGTGTTAGAGAGGCCTTACCCATTTAAACACTGATAAACTCTTTCACTCCCGGGGCCCATCTATGGTAATTTAAACCAACAACCCCATATTGTATAATACTTATAACAAGATTTTCATGTTGTATAATAGAAACACATCTGTGAATGATTATACGCATTATTGACATGTGTCATTACATCATCATATGTATTGTACTTTGTACAAACTGAGGATAAATAAACAAAATTCTGTAATAGATTATGAGTTGAGCTAAAGCGAGAGGTTGAGATAGGAGTCCAACAATGAGGCCTAAAGATAGGAAACTTCAGGGCGTTGACAGAGTGTACAATATCTCTTCCTATCCATGCCCTTATATCATCCGCTGAAACTCAATACTTCCTCTATGCGAAGATATTTAAGACCTCCGCCCTAGCCGAAAATATAGTCACTTCACTATCAGTGGAAGTCCTCGTCGGTTGTGTCCAAGGTCCACCTCATCGACCATTTAGCCCAATAAGAACTCTTATATCTCCATCTTTCGCTCCTAGCTCGACTTTTATCTGTTCACGGAACTTTCCTAGTACAACTATGTCTCTTCGTTTTTTTTTTTTGTGTGTGTGTGGACATTCCCAAGTCTCTCACTCTGCCTCGACTACGACTGCCTGTACTCTGTGAGAACTGTTAAAGGTCTCCCAAGGTGCAGACAGGTACTGGAAAACTCTCCACGCCCTGACTGTCCCTCTCGGTTACTACAGGTTTTCCCCTCTCGTTTACCACACCACAGAGAGAAACCCTCGTTTATCACATAAACACCAATACCTCGCTTTGCGTCGTTTCGTTTTGCGTTTTTTTCGAAGTCGCGTCGCTGCTTAATTTTTACTGATTTTCACTGTGCGTCGTTAGATTTTCGAAGTTGTGTTGTTTTGGATTCGAGTCTTTAATTTTTTTTTCCTAAAATATGGCAACACCTTTGTTTTAGATTGAGGCATGCCATCAAAATTTGGGGATTCCCTTTCTAACTAAAAAATCAACGCAAATTTGATACAATTTTATTTTCAGAAAATTTATTTTATCTTTGCGTCGTGTTATTTTGGAACCTAACCCCAACGCAAAGAGAGGTATGGGTGTACATGCCTTACACCACAGATTATTAAGTCATAGAATATTTTAATTAAAGAATAAAATTTAAGATTTTCGATTAATATTCAACAATAGCAATATAGATTTGATACATAAAAACAAATTATTAATAACATATTTATTTACAAGAATGTTTTACATATAAATTTTAACAACGAATTTTTTAAACTACATTTCCCGTACAGTTTATTGATTTTAATAACATCGTATTTACTTAGTGCACTGTCTCCGGCATCAACATAAATAAATGGGGAATATTTTAAAAACATAGAACCTGTTTCTTCCGAATGCTCTTTGTCAGTTCGATACATCATGACTGAATTAATATCAAATGGAAGACTCCTATATATTTCTTCACTAGCTGAGGCTTTTTCATAATTATATTGATCATCTAAACACACAAAAATATGAATTAGATGAAGTTGTTTCAATAAAACATTTATTTTTTTTTATTACCAGTTACAAACGAGACACGCTATATCCGATCTGGATAATTGCGCGTGAAACTATTTACAATAATTGTAGTATAGTAGGTAACAGAATTATCAAAAATAAAATAAACAATTAAGAAAATAGCATTGAACAAACATATACATTAAACAAATAAGCAACAACATAAGCAAATAGAAGAAATCTCAATGTAGTTATTTACAGTATGTTAAGCAATGATGGAAGTTGATGAAGTTATCTGTAATAATTAGTATCGTGGAGAATCGTGACTACCGAGAATGTTGTCCCTTCGCAAGACTGCGATGTAGCAAGCTGTTTGAATAGAGGAAGGACGCCTCACTCCTTTTAGCCGACTAACTGACTTTATTGAATCTTTCACTCCTTTTATATACATTAATATATACAGTTATCAGCGTCATGCACTATTCTTTCTTAATTCTGTTACCGTTTGCTTTTGGTTCAGTGGTAGAATGCTCGCCTGCCACGCGGGCGCCCAGGGTTCGATTCCCGGCCGATGCATTTTTTTTTTACAATTTTTAAAACTCATTTATATTATTAAAATATATGTGCTTTTCGTGTCTATGTACAGATTTATGGTCTATGTACACAAGCATACAAGTATGTATACAAGTTATTTGCAAATTGCGTGGCAAATTTGCCCTTTCGCTCGCAAGCAGCGCCTCTAGCGGTTAAGATGGGAGGTAATATCAGCTGACCTAATGGACATGTAAAACGTGTTTTAACAGGACATAGAGAAAAATCTGGAAAATATATTTTCGGATTTTTAGTCAAGAAAAATAAATTGACAGGTTCTGGGAAAAAAGTAGTTGTTTTTTATTCAGAGAATGATGATGACAATATTGCTGTATCATATTTGATTATCAGATACAAAATTATATCCGGAAAAATTCCAAAAAGCAGAGACCACGGATGAAGCCAGTTCATTTTTAGTATGCAGGAACAAAATTCTAACAGAAAAACATTCATCTCTTTATAAAAATATCGCTTCTCAGACACAAAGTTTGGAGCGGGACGTTTCACAAGAATGACATCCACGGCGCCAATTTATAATTGTAACGAATAGTATTTGAATAAAAGCATTTAATCGGGTAAAACCCGGGCATTGCCCTTTCTTAATCAATTCTGTCACCGTTTGCTTTTGTGAATGGAATAAATACCCAAATATGGCCATTTCTCATAACCATCGGTGGTTTAGTGGTAGAAAAACAAACAAAATATTTGTTATTTTAAAAATGTATATTTATACATAATAAAACTATGGATTATAATTTATTTACATTAATTATAATTAAGAGTAAGGTATAAAATATCGATTATAATGGAAATTCTGACTTGAGGGGAAAATATCAAGAATAAATATACAGAATATACATTAAAAAACGAAAGAAAAAATTAAAGATAAATTTAAGGCCAAACTTGCGTAAATACGCTTAGCAAATTAAAAACCGAAAGAAAAAATAAATGATAAAAATATCAGGTGTTGAAATCAATATTAAAAATGGCTTATCCTGACCAGGAGCATATGTGCTTTACAGAAGGCAGAGCGCCATCTGGTGGAACAGAAATCAACTAAACATTGATTTAGCCTGTTCCCTGATATTTGGCCAACCCAATTTCTTGATAAATCAAGAAAAGTCATCAACGAACGCGTTTCGCGCTTTTTGGCGCTCGCAGCGTGGAGTAGGCTGAATCTATATATATAAAAATGAATGTATGTGTGTCTGTTTGTTCGTCCTTTATGCCTGACCAAACCACTCATTGGATC
>CP092870.1:51712140-51837367 GCA_030710605.1 Cordylochernes scorpioides
GCCATGAAACTTTGGGAAGTTATTTAGTATAGTACTGGGAAGGTTTCTAGCAAATACAATTTTTGAAATAACTTTTCGCTTTAAAATAATCAAGATAAATATTCTAATTTATCTGTTATAATTCAACAATCTGCTCTAAATATTATCATGATGATACGATGATTTTGTAATGTAGAAAATTAGGAAAGACAAAATTCAGGATGACACGGCAATTTATTTGAGACAAGAATAATGATACAATTCAAAGGCAAGATACTATTCCTTTAACTTCCAATTACCGAGGGAACCAATTAATATTGATTTTATTCTACTTATCGAGAATTTTTCAAGGGACCGGGAAAAAATGTTCACTTTATCGAGAGATTCGTTGAACAAACCTTTACTCGGGTAAAACCCGGGCGAAGCCGGGTACATCCATACAAGAATAATGATACAATTCCAAGGCAAGATACTATTCCTTTAACTTCCAATTACCGAGGGAACCAATTAATATTGATTTTATTCAACTTATCGAGTATTTTTCAAGGGACCGGGAAAAAATGTTCACTTTATCGAGAGATTCGTTAAACAAACCTTTACTCGGGTAAAACCCGGGCGAAGCCGGGTACATCCATACAAGAATAATGATACAATTCCAAGGCAAGATACTATTCCTTTAACTTCCAATTACCGAGGGAACCAATTAATATTGATTTTATCCAACTTATCGAGTATTTTTCAAGGGACCGGGAAAAAAATGTTCACTTTATCGATAGATTCGTTAGACAAACTTTTACTCGGGTAAAACCCGGGCGAAGCCGGGTACGTCCGCTAGTTGTGAATAAACGATGAATTCTTAGAAAAGGAATTGATTAAAACAAATGTGAAAAAATAAAAAGTTTAGATTCGCTTGACATATTATCACTGAATAATTATTTTTGAATATTCTGTTGTTTATCATAATAAATATTTGCATAGTCATCGCCCCTTACCATGCTTGTATATTACCACTTGAAAAATCAATTGACACATTTTGCAATATACAAGTTTAATTAATAAATTATTTTTAATAAAGCTTTTGGAATACTTGTCTTCTCTACTGTTACAATATAATTTGTTGAGTTTAATAAATAAATCTGTGAAATCTGTTAGGTTTTGACCAAGTAGTTGTTTGTTTTTAAAAAGGGTAATGGCTTAAAGTAAAGGCTAAACTTTTCTCGCATTTTTATATAGTTTGTTTTAACCTTTCTCATTATATTTGAATAATAAATTTGTTAAATTAATAAAGATATATTAATGTAAAATTGAATTTCCCTACAAAAAAATTTAGTATGATTTGTATATATCTGGCAAAAATATAGAATGCAAACAATAAATACATTATAAATAAATAATGGTTGTTGCATGGTTTTATATTTTTGGCTATATATATTAAAAGTCTGTAACCATATAAGATGTAATTCAAAACGTCTTTAATTCCAATATTCATCTTGGTCCATAGAATTTCCTATAAATTTCCGTTTGTAATTCGAATTTTTGGATAATTCGATTTTTTTGAGCCCTTGAGCTGCGAATTCTCCAATTTCAACTTTATAAAGACACATTTTATGGTATAACACAAACAATTAATGGTATTTGAGATTTAATAATAAAAATTTCTTTGAAAAATTGTATTTTGAAAATCCTAAATTATACTAAAATAATAGACGGGTGACCAGGGCTTCGCCCCGGGATTGACCCGTGTGCATATCTACCCGAGTGATATATTTAGAACTTTTTTTTTTATAATTGTTTGTTATTAGCATTATCTATTTGTTTGCATCAGCATAATTTAATCTAATCTTTGTATAGAGAGCGCTGTTCGTGAGCTAAGTAGAATAAATTGAATATATAGTTTTAATAATTGATTTATATATTTTTTAAAATAGCCTATCGTCTTCCCCGTAATTTTTTTACCTATGTATGGAAATTTTGGTTTGAATTAGTGAACTACTGCGAATTTGTATAAGGGACATACAAACAAACAAACAAACATACAAACATACAAACATTGATTTTTATATATATAGACTAGCCGAATGACCCGGGCAACGCCCGGGTTTTACCCGATTAAAGGTTTTTATTCAAATACTATTTGTTACAATTATAAATTGGCACCGTGGATGTCACTTTTGTGAAACGTCCCGCTCCAAACTTTGTGTGTTTTTAAAATATAAAAATAAATATGTAAATTTTCACAACGATATTTGAAAATGATATTATTTTGATTTTCAAATACTATTCGTTACAATTATAAATTGGCGCCGTGGATGTCACTCTTGTGAAACGTCCCACTCCAAACTTTGTGTCTGAGAAGCGATATTTTTATAGAAAGATGATCTGGCTTTTGTTTTCTACTCGAATGAATGTTTTTCTGTTAAAATTTTGTTCCGGCGTACAAAATAATAAAACGAATCTATGGAATAACCGAAATACTTTACCAAAAAATAGTCGTGGAATCATTCAGGACTACAAAGCGAGTGACCCAATGCTTTAACTGCAAGGGTTTTGGGCATGGCCAGCTAAACTGCTTTTTGAAGCCCAAATGCAAAACTCCCCTAACACCATACCTCAAGCAAGCTCCACTAAAACAGAAGAAGCAACTGTTGAAAACAAAAGGCAAGTTACGCTGAAACTGCGAAAAAGAAAACTACTCATTCTGACACCAGGGAACTGTGCGAAAAGTTATTAGAAATTATCAAAACTTACTTACAATGAAAGGCAAATTACCTTTAAAATCGTTTTCTGGAATTGCAACGCAATCAAACTCAAAAAATAATTCCTACAGTTTTTAGAAGAAAACTCAATAGACATGGCACTGCTCAGTGAAACACACTTAAAACCATCTGTCGACCTCAAATTCAGAAACTATCAGACAATAAGAGACGATAGAATCGTTGGAAGGGGCGGTGGAACGGCAATAATTCTAAAAAACTATCTTAAATATTAAAAAGTGCTGATTCAAACATCTAACATGGAAAACACCACAATTCTAATGAAACCAGATGGAAGGGCAGTAGTGCAGATATCGTCAATCTATAAGAAACCCGATCTACCACTCCAGGAGAAAGATCTGAATCTCTTGTTAGAAAATAATCAATCAGTAATCGCTGCAGGAGACTGGAACTCCAAGCACCCTCTTTGGGGCTCAAGAACCTCCTATAATAGTGGAACCGTGCTTCATAATTTTTCCGAAAAAGAAAACCTGGACATTGTCGCACCTTCTTCACCCACGCACTACAGTCCTTTGGGAAATCCAGACTTTCTAGACATCGCAATTCTTAGAAACATCCCCTGAACTTCGAGGATTAAGACCCTGGATGCCTTATCGTCAGATCACCTCCCAGTAATCCTTGAGCTGACCTGCCCGAAGGATGAATTCACGACTAGGTCTTGCCGACTCACTAACTGGGTACACTTCCAACAAGACTTAATTTCCAGTACGCCTCCTAGAGTACCCTTGAAAACGGAAGCCAATATTGACTCAGCAGTGACCATACTAAATTATAAAATCTACAACAGCTACTCAAAAAACACAGTTATATCATCCTCTTCATCAAAACAGAACCCCTCGACCAAGGCCTTTATAAAAGAAAAGAATAAAGCTCGTAAGAGATGGCAAGCAACCTGGGATCCAGCCCATAGAGCCATTTATTTAAACCTACAGGGAAAAGTTAACAAAGCCCTCAAATCCGACTCCACCGAGAACTGGAATCAATTCATACACAAGATTGAATCAAGCCCAAAGGACTTCTGGAGAAAAACAAAACCCATCAGGAAAAAAAACGGAAAGGATTTCAAGTTTAGTAACGAACGGCAAACCCTTATTGACCGACAAAGAAATCGGAAATGAACTTGCAGAACACTTCTCCAACCAGTTCTCCAAGGAAAAAGGAGAAGACCAACCAAATATAACTTATAATCACCAACAAGAAAAAATGCTCACAATGACGACACCAAATGAAGTCAAAGAAGTGATTAAATACTTAGCTAACCACAAAGCTCCTGGCCATGACAATATCACTCCGCAAATGGCCAAGAATCTTCCCATCAAATGGATTGTATTTCTAGCTGGAGTATTCAACGCCGCATTGCACTTGTGTTACTACCCCAAAGTCTGGAAGCATGCTATCATAATTCCAATTCCAAAAAAATCCGCTAAATCCCCTGAAGATCTGAGACCTATCAGCCTCCTCCCCACCATCGGCAAAATTTACGAAAGAATTAATTTACGTAGACTTCAGATGTACTTGGACAACTCTAACTTATTCATCCCGCAGCAATTCGGATTCAGAAGGGGGCATTCAACAACTCACCAACTCATTGCAGTTCTGGACTACATCCAGATAAGAATATCACATGAGGAAGTGGTTGGTGCTGTCTTTCTAGATTTTGCGAAAGCATTTGATAAAGTTTGGCATAATGGCCTTATAAAGAAACTCACAAAACACCAGTTTCCAAGTGACATTATCAATTTTATGCAGAATTATCTACAGGGCAGGACATTTTCAGTCAAGCAAGAAAATTTTATAAATGAACCAAAGCCAATCCAGACTGGAGTACCTCGGACCCTACCTTTTCAATATTTACATTAATGACTTCCCACTGCACTCTAAATGTAAACTTAAGCTCTTCGCAGATGACACAGCAATTTTATTTAACTCTAAATCAGTCAACCTATTGGTTACTCAGCTTCAGAATTACCTAAATGACATAATCAAATGGTGCGATGAGTGGAAACTAGACATTAACCCAACTAAGACTCAAGCAATAGTTTTTCCCCAAGAGATAACAAAAAAGACAAGCCGCAAACCAACTTGGCAGTGATCTCAAGCACTATTAGTTGGGCCGACCATGCCAAGTATCTTGGTGTCACTTTGGATTCGAAATTAAAATTTAACCTACATGTCCAAAACACCATAAGAAAGGCAAAAATAGCCGAAATATTTCTATCAAGCCTGCTTAATTTTAAAAGTAATTTAACAACAAAGCATAAATTCACGTTGTACAAAACCTGTATTCTATCCATCATTACGTACGCACTACCAGTCTGGGGCAAATATATCGCACCTACGGATAAAAAAAGAATAGATGCCTTCATGAGGATTTGCTTACGAACCACTATAGGAGCCCCATTCAATCTTTCAAACAAAATTCTCAAAGAAGATCTCAACCAGCCTAATATAGAAGAGATTTATCAAGACTCTGCGACAAGACTATTCTCGCAATTTCAAAAATCATCAAATCCAACTATACAAGAAATTGTTCAAAATCAAGGTGACCTCAGGCACCGAATCCGACGACCTGGACCCAATGGCTAGCTGACAGCCAAACACCCAACAACTGTCCTCCTGTAAGGTTCGGGGGGCCACTCCAGCATTACAACTCGCCATGTGTAAATAATCTGGAAAAGGTGACTCGCGAGCTGTGCTCGAGTGTAACACCTGCAAATTGAGAATAAATAAATAAATAAATAAATATGGCATCATCAAACAGAAAGTTTGAAATGCGAATTTATTTTTCGTTTTGCACTCCTGTAAAAGGGTGGAAATATGCCCAAAAGCTTGTGTGAGAATGCAATAATTAAATGAAAAATAAACTCATTTATAGAAAACTATTGTATGTTTTTCAATGGTTTTATAAATGATTGTAGATAATCCAACTTTTCCAAAAGGGTTTAATAGATATTTCTCTTTTCCATTTTTTAAAATGGGAAATGGGACAAAGATTAAATACCCGAAAAACGAATTAGATACCAATTTAATTTTGTGCTGCGTGTTCAACTATGATAAATAAACAAATAATTACTTAATACTGTAGAACTACCTCCCTGTAAAGGACAACACCTAGTTACAGAGCTAAAGTGTGCTTTAGGAAGAGCAGCTACAGCAGAACTACTTCTCTGTAAAGGACAACACCTAGTTACAGAGCCAAAGTGTCTTTTAGGGAGAGCAGCTACAGTAGAACTACCTCTCTGTAAAGGACAACACCTAGTTACAGAGCCAAAGTGTCTTTTAGGGAGAGCAGCTACAGTAGAACTACCTCTCTGTAAAGAACAACACCTAGTTACAGAGCCAAAGTGTCCTTTAGGGAGAGCAGCTACAGTAGAACTACCTCCCTGTAAAGGACAACACCTAGTTACAGAGCCAAAGTGTTCTTTAGGGAGAGCAGCTACAGTAGAACTACCTCGCTATAAAGGACAACACCTAGTTACAGAGCCAAAGTGTCATTTAGGGAGAGCAGCTACAGTAGAACTACCTTCCTGTAAATAACAACACCTAGGTACAGAGCCGAAGTGTCCTTTAGGGAGAGATGTCCTCTTACTGGAGATTTGCTAAAGAGTAAAAATGATAATTTTAAAAATGTGAACTGTCCTTTGTATAGAGGACACCACTCTACATCACAGATACAGTAGAGCAACCTCCATGATGGGACACTCCCGCTAAAGGGCACCTCTCTACAAAGGACAGTTTCCACCACTAATACAGTAGAACAACCTCCATGAGAGGACACTCCCGCTAGAAGACACCTCTCTACAAAGGACAGTTTCCACCACTAATACAGTAGAACAACCTCCATGAGAGGACAATCTCGCTAAAGGGCACCTCTCTACAAAGGACAGTTTCCACCACTAATACAGTAGAACAACCTCCATGAGAGGACACTCTCGCTAAAGGGCACCTCTCTACAAAGGACAGTTTCCACCACTAATACAGTAGAACAACCTCCATGAGAGGACATTCCCGCTAGAAGACACCTCTCTACAAAGGAAAGTTTCCACCACTAATACAGTAGAACAACCTCCATGAGAGGACACTCCCGCTAAAGGGCACCTCTCTACAAAGGACAGTTTCCACCACTAATACAGTAGAACAACCTCCATGAGAAGACACTCCCGCTAGAAGACACCTCTCTACAAAGGACAGTTTCCACCACTAATACAGAAGAACAACCTCCATTAGAGGACACTCCCGCTAAAGGGCACCTCTCTACAAAGGACAGTTTCCACCACTAATACAGTAGAACAACCTCATGATAGGACATATATATATATATATATATATATATATATATATATATGTAGCGACCGCACTTTGCTTCAGCGAACTGGGACAAAGCTTCAAAACCCATACGGGCTGAAAAATGGCGGCCCCACTTTGCCTCAGCAAGCGCGTGCTTTAAGAACACTTCACTACGCATGCGCGGGCGTCATCCGGAACTTTCTAGCGGCTAGTTTCTTCCGACACTTGATCTGGCACTCAGGCGGTAAACAACAAGGCTAGCGCGGCGGCCGTTATTTCAACCGTTGCTTCTTTTCTCTTTATAATTTATTGCTTTAAATAAATTAAGTTTAATTATAATTTTATCAGCAGCCTTTCCACAAGCCACACCAACACTTCACGCAACAACCATCCTACAAATTTGGTGAGCCGGACGACTCGAATGAAGAATTAACGGCCAACGTCAAGGGCAAATCTTGGAAGCTCAAACATTCACGATGGAACTCACCCCATCTCAAATATCAAAATTTATTTTTCGAGCTCCACCCTTCTTGCCAAACGACATACCATTGTGGCTCAACCAACTGGAAGCTGCCTTTAATTTTGCAAACATCGCCAGCGACGACGATTTCAAGTATAACACAATAATCGTTAATTTGGATAGACTGGCTCTCATCTGCGTCTTCGACATTGTAGAGAACCCACCAATATCAGGAAAATATGCGGCGTTCAAAGAACGACTTCTCCTGCGATTTGGCCGGTCACGCCAGGTAAGAACAGCTCAAGTCTTAGAAACTAAGCCCATTGCTGATCAGAGACCCTCGATTATCCTGGTTGAATTGTCCAAACCACCTCCATCTTAGCACTGTGATCCCTGTACTCCCACATCCAATAGCCTCCAACACCTGGAGCAGACGGATTTTCCCCGTGACATGAAGGTCACAACAACTGCTCCGGTGACTACAGTCCATGACGTTGAAGACAACAAATCAAGCTCAACCTTGACTTCTCCCAACAGCTCTCTGAGTAACTCTTCATCCCTGTACTCCTCATCGTTCTGCTCCAACCCTCCTTCAAATACCATCTCGTGCCCCCCTGAAACTGTTTTCTCCACCCCAGTGCACAGTGACAATCCCTTGCCCCAGCAGCCGCCGTCTCATGAAGAGCCCTTGCCCCAGCAGCCGCCGTCTCATGAAAAGCCCTTGCCCCAGCAGCCGCCGTCTCATGAAAAGCCCTTGCCCCAACAGCCGCCGTCTCATGAAGAGCCCTTGCCCCAGCAGCCGCCGTCTCATGAAGAGGCCTTGCCCCAACAGCCGCCGTCTCATGAAGAGCCCTTGCCCCAGCAGCCGCCGTCTCACGAAGAGCCCTTGCCTCCATCTTGCGAGCAGAAACATCTACTCTTCCTAGAAGAAACCAATAACGCTGCTGCAACGACTCCTCTCCACTTGCAGCCCGCCCAAACTTCGGTAACACAACCTCTCCAACCTCAAAACTCTCTCCAACAGTCATTACCTCCCATTGAAGCAAGAGTCACTACTTCCCTAATACCAATAGCTCCTCCGGTACTCAGGGCGACTACACCCATCACTGAGCAACCCATCGTGTCCCTGCAAGCTAACAAGATGGTCGCCACCCAATACATCCGGACAACATTTGAAAAGGACAGGTGCCTCCCTCAAGCCCCCAAGACAAGATCCCAACCCAACAAGGCACCCTATCAAGAGTTCCCTCTACGACTACATAGGATCTTTGAAGATCCTACTGGAGGGGGAGTAGTGTGGCGACCGCACTTTGCTTCAGCGAACTGGGACAAAGCTTCAAAACCCATACGGGCTGAAAAATGGCGGCCCCATTTTGCCTCGGCAAGCACGTGTTTTAAGAACACTTCACTACGCATGCGCGGGCGTCATCCGGAACTTTCTAGCGGCTAGTTTCTTCCGACACTTGATCTGGCACTCAGGCGGTAAACAACAAGGCTAGAGCGGCGGCCGTTATTTCAAACGTTGCTTCTTTTCTCTCTATAATTTCTTGCTTTAAATAAATTAATTTTAATTATAATTTTATCAGCAGCCTTTCCACAAGCCACACCAACACTTCACGCAACAACCATCCTATATATATATATATATAAAGAGAGAGGGAGAGTAAATAAACAATTTCTTACCTTTGGGAATCTGGTCATAATCTACTTTAACATATTTGTCTCTATCATAACGCATATGTTCGTGCATAAGCCCAATAACATGGCCTAACTCATGAAGTACAGTAGAATAATTTTTAGAGCTATTTGAAATAGATGCTTGGTGTTCTCTTTTTCCAATATATCCTTCATAGGCATAGCTGTCACTGCACACAAATTTGTTCATTTAATACTAAAATAAACAAAATTTTCTCAATAAGGTAATAGATTATTATTTTTATTATTATTATTTTACACCCATACCTCGCTTTGCGTCGGGGTTACCTTCCAAAAAAACACGACGCAAATTGAAACGACGCAAACTGAAAATATCTGAAGGCGCATTCAAAAACAAAGGTGTTGCCATATTTTAGGAAAAAAAATTAAAGATTCGAATCCAAAATAACAAAACTTCGAAAATCTAACGATTCACAGTGAAAATCAGTAAAAATTAAGCAGTGACGCAACTTCGAAAAAAAAAACGCAAAACGAAACGACGCAAAGCGAGGTATTGGTGTATTTCGAAAGCTCTATATCCCGCAAGGGATACTTGCACCAAACAAGGATAAAAGTTTATTTACATAAGTTATTTACATTATTCAACGCATGAAAACATTAGAGATACAGATTTTTTAAAAGGTTTAGAATGTATTTACAAAATGAATTGAACTTTAAATATGATTTTTTATCGGAAATCAAATCAATAAGTTCACCAACAACTAGTTCAATCTTCATTCTATAATCTTGAAATGCTGGGCAATCGATCAGTAGATGTCTTGAGGTTTGTTCCTCAATACCACAAAAGCAACTTGAATCCTCCACTGCCTTTATTCTATTTAAAAAACTTTTGAAATTTCCGTGGTTTGTAACAAATTGAGTATTATAAAAATTTGGACGAAAGTATTTAGGGATTTCTTGGGGAAAAAAGCTTTAGAAAGTATTATTTGCTGTGTTTTTCAGAACATTCATTCTTGTAAATAGATAAATAATATCAGGTTTATATTTATAAGGAAAACATTAATTGCAGGATTTGTGGAAATATGATATCTGATGATATCTCCAACTCTATCATAGAATGCAAATATTTAGGTGAAGAAAGAGAAAAAAACTTTTAAAAACACCTACTGAAGATTTAGCAACCCACTGAAGATTCTGAGAACTATTTCAGAAAAGAAAAATAAGAAAAACACTCTATAATTTCTACAGATAAATTGTAAATAGATTCATACACAAAAGAGGTAGTGAGGAAAGTTTTAGAACAGATGTGTAAATAAATCCCTTTTCAAACAAAGGCTCACGTGCACATGGGGAAAGGGATAAAGGAAATACTGTATCATTTTGCTGCTGTATGGCGAATCCATACAGGGCTATGGGCCCTAATAAAAGCCTTTTGTTATTGTTGTTGTTATATATAAGAAATTTAAACTATTTATAACGTTTTTGAATTAAAATGAATCAATTTCTATTTCCCTCATTGCCCATATTCTTATTCTTTCTTATCTCCACTCAATCATATTAGGATATCAAGTTGTGACCCTTGATGGTGTCTGTTTGACAGCCACCACGACTGGGTGAAGTAGAATACGTCTTCCTTTGTCATTAAAACTGGGAGCACTACTCAGTGGCAGGCCGACTTAGCTCCAAAAGAAATGGCCGCCTCTGACATGAGGAACAGACGCCATGTGTAGCCGCTCCTAACATGGAGTACAAACGCTGCTCATCCTGTATCCCTGGATTAGGAGTCCTGACAGGGTACTATCAGCATGGCCAGCTGAACCCAGGTTTTTATTAGTGAGCTTGTTACTGCTCCCACTCCTCCTTTTTCATCCAAGCTCTGCAAAGGCGGAGTTTCATTGCCCATTATTTTATCATTGTAGTTAGAGAAGTAGAAAATTGCCACGTGGAAAAATAAGAAAGACAAACTTAAGGAGTTGAGTTTCTTTCCTGGGTAATTGGCCATTTAGAGCATGGTTTCTTAACCCCTATGTCAGAACGCGACTTCCAGTGGCAAGAGATCCAGCAGGAAGGATAACAAACTTCAGGATGACAGAGCAATTTATTTAAGGTAAGAAAAAACTATGAATCTATATATATAAAAATGAATGTATGTGTGTGTGTGTGTGTGTGTGTCCTTTATGCCTGATTAAACCACTAATTGGAACGCCATGAAACTTTGGGAAGTTATTTAGTATAGTACTGGGAAAGTTTCTGAAAAATAATTTCTTGAATATCCTTAAGAGTTATATGCAGATTTGTAGATTTAACTCGCAAGCAACGCCCCCATTGCGACGATGATAACAAGTTTATTAATCTATAAGTTTTATTATCACTAAGTTTATTATCTTAAAGATTATTTATCAAAAGTAAGATTTTCTAACTATTAATTGCGCACAAGTCAAAGTTAGTTATCGAGTATTTTTCAAGGGTCCGGGAAAAAATGTTCACTAGATAAAACGATGATTTTTTAATGTAGAAAATTAGGAAAGACAAAATTCAGGATGACACGGCAATTTATATGAGACAAGATGAGTCAAGGGACCGGGAAAAAATGTTCACTTTATCGAGAGATTCAAATTTACGAGTTTCAAATTATCAAAATATATCTTTTTTTTTAAATAAGTTTATAGAGAATTGTTTTAACAAATGTTCGTTAGACAAACCTTTACTCGGGTAAAACCCGGGCGAAGCCGGGTCCGGGTACGTCCGCTAGTAATAAATAAAAGAAAAGGGAAGTTTACAGAGTATCAAAATATAAATATAAAAAATAAAAAATAATACTCTGTTAATAAAATAATAAATATTTTGCTACAATATTGATTTATAGGTTTTAAACTTTTAGTTAGACAATTATAATTTATATTTAGACAATTTTCATTTTAATTTAGACACTTTCATTTTATTAAGACATTTTGAATTTTAATATTTAAACTTTTCTATAAAAAGTCCATGTGTCTATATTAAAATGAAATATGTCTAAATTAAAATTGAAAATGTCTTAATTAAAATTGAAAACGTTTAAATAAAAATGAAAGGCCTTATTTTTAAAAAATGAAAGTGTCTAAATTAAAATGAAAAATGTCTAAATATAAATTAAAATTGTCTAATTAAAAATTAAAAACCTTTATATATATTATATAATCTAAAATATAGTCACGACCGTCTCTCCTCAATTCCTCAATTCATCATCGGCCGCTGTCACGGATGCGCGCGCATCATCATTATGATCATTATCATTATCTAATGATAATAATAATAATAATTATAATAATTATTATTATTATCTCTATATATAGTCACGACTGTCTTTCCTCAATTCCTCATTCCTCATCGGCCGCTGTCACGGATGCGCGCGCATCATCATTATGATCATTATCTTCTATAGAAGCTTCTATCTTTATAATTATGTATATTTACAAAAAGTCAATTCGCTCGCGCCTCTAGCGGTGAAAATGAGGGGTAATACCAGCTGACCTAATGTACATGTAAAGTTTGGAGCGGGACGTTTCACAAGAGTGACATCCACGGCTCCAATTTATAATTGTAACAAATAGTATTTGAATAAAATCATTAAATCGGGTGAAACACGGGCGTTGCCCGGGTCATTCAGCTAGTATAATCTAAAATGCAAATATTTTATTTTTTTTTAAACACATTTTATTTTCATTGATTGACTGTTCTACATTTTTGACCATAGATTTAGAACAAATACCACTTTTGAATATTGTTGTAAATATGTATAGTTAACCCTACCTATCTTTTAAAATCACGATTATAGAATTCATTTTATAAATTCTATATTACTGTGATAAATTATTTTATGAGTAATTTACTTCAAGTAATTCAAAATAAAAACTACTTGAAAGATAAATAACTATCTTTCTTTTTTCACGACTGCACCTTCAATTCTCTATCTTTTTCAACAACAAAACAAAAATAATCATAAGATATATATAAACCCTAAACGTCAAAAATAGTTTAAAATTCATATAAAAGATGGCGCTCTAATGCCTAATATTAATATCAGGAGGTTTTTGGTTGATCGGCTGATTTTATACTTTCATTGTTTAGTAAGGTGAGAACATCAGGCTTCAATAGATACGCTTCTTTTTAGGAATAATATGATTCTTTAGGTTTTGGGGATGAGAGTTTTTATACATACACTACTACTGTAAAATGCAAGATTTTAAGTGATATTCGCTTTTCAACAGATTAATTATAATGTAATATAATGCGGCTTGTGATTGTAAAACGACATTTGAAAATTATCCTGGAATGTGTTTCTTTTGAACGAATAATAAAAATTTATTCCAAGGAGAAATAACGGTTATTTCTAACCTTAGGGATGAAGTATGAAAGGATAAATTGTGAAGAGTAATGATGAACGGAAAAATAAAAGTGTCCAGGGATGGGAATCGAACCCACAGTGTTCCGCTCACAGGGCAGATGCCATGTCCACTAGGCTATATATATATATATATATATATATATATATATATATTATAAATTACTTTATGTAATATTTACGAACGCAAAAATATGTCCAGGGTAGCCTAGTGGACATGGCATCTGCCCCGTAAGCGGAACACTGTGGGTTCGATTCCCATCCCTAGAAATTTTTATTTTTCCGTTCATCATTACTCTTCACAATTCATCCTTTCATACCTCATCCCTAAGAATAGAAAAAGTCGTTATTTCTCCTTGGAATAAATTTTGATTATTCGTTCAAAAGAAACACAAGCGGGATAATTTTCAAATGTCGTTTTACAGATTAATTATAAATTCAACTGTTTTTTTTTTCTTTTGTCGCGAGGAAAAATAATTAACTAGGCTTCCGAATTACTTTAAATATTTATTTAATTAGTTATATGAGAGATTTTAAATATAAAATAAAGGTTACAATATACATAAGCCAAATCTACCCAGCAGTTAGAGCAAGAGGAGAGAACTGAGTTATCTCTACTTTCTATGTGGCGCCACTGTTTTCCCTGACCTCTCTGTCCAGTTCAGATAAGAGGGAATACCAGGGAACTCTGTCCTTCTGACACTTTCAAGAAATATTTATTTTGAAAATAAATTCGCCCAGATGCTCTTGTGGAGCAGAAGAAGAAACCCCCGAACACATTCTGAACTCATGCCCACTGGTGTCAAACCTAAGACAGCATAGCAAGATGGAAAGAACCTATCTGGGTCAAATAGTTTATAATAAGGAAAGATATATGAAATTTAATAGGTTTTGCAGACTTTTTGTTATAAATAGACAGCTTCATGCAGCTTGAGGAACTACACTACTATGCGACTTGATTTACATCAATGTAAATAATTATTAAGTTACTTTAGAACATAACTCATTGTAAATAACTCAACTTGATCAACTTTCTCTCTCCACGATACATTACAGATAACTTCATCAACTTCTATCATTACTTAACATACTGTAAATAACTACCTTGCGATTTCTTCTATCTGCTTATGTTGTTGCTTATTTGTTTAATATATATGTTTATTCAATGCTCATTTTCTTTATTGTTTATTTTCTTTTGATAATTCGGTTACCTACTCTACTACAATATGAATTGTTGTAAATAGTTTCACACGCAATTATACAGATCGGATATAGCGTGTCTTGTTTGCAACTGGTAATAAATAAATTTTGAAAATAGAGCAATAAAATGATATTTTGATCCAATATATGCCTTTATAATTATAGAGCAATCCATAAATAAATCTTCAAATAAAAAGGCATATAATAAAATATAATGCGGCTTATGATTGTAAAACGACATTTGAAAATTATCCCGAATGTGTTTCTTTTAAACGAAAAATAGAAATTTATTTTAAAGGAGAAATAACGATGTCATTACGTGTTTTATGCCCTTTTCTTGTATAAATTTGTTAAACCTTTTGGACACAAATGAGGGGTGCCTGTCAGTAACGATAATTTTTGGTTTACCTACATTTAATAACTGATTTATTATATTGATGTACGTTGCTATAGACGTACTCTTAGAAGGATAAGCCCAGATGTATCTTGAGTGATGATCAACTATCACATGAAGACAATTCTTTGTACTATTATAATCCCCTAATCCTAAAATACTGTCAAGGGCAACTACATCAAATGGTTTCTCAGCTAGTGGTAAATTACCCATGAGTCCATACGAAGGTGTAGTTGGCTTCTTTACAGACTGACATATTTTACATTTCAGAATATAATTTTTTATTTGTCCTATCATTCCTTTGAAATAATATTGTGTTGAGATAACTCTAGCCATTGAACTTATGCCTGGGTGTCCTAAACTTTCGTGAGCCCTACTTATCAATTGTTGTTGTAAGGAGGGTGGTACGATAATCCTATCTCTATTTTTTAGCCTAATATAAGTAATACCGTTTTTAATGAAATATAGTTTAGATGAAGGCTTAAGTAATGATTTTTGTTCTTGTTCTATATTTTGAACAGTTAAGAAGCAGGTATATGGCAGTCGAGACAACATGTCGGCTTCATGATTTTCACATCCCTTATTATATTTAAATTCCAAATCATATTCTGATAATTTTAGCGCCCATCGGAATAATCTACCGTTAGTATGTTTGAAATTATTTAACCAAATTAATGCCTTATGGTCGGTATGAACTATCACATGTTGACCTGAAATATAGGGATGATATCTTTTACATGTTTCTATTATCGCCAATAATTCAAGTTCTGTTATTGTATACTTGGATTCTGCTCCCCTTAAAGCCCTACTATAAAACGCTATGGGTCTTAACGTGCCATCAGGATACTCCTGTTTAAGTACGCCTCCTAAACCTGCAATACTAGCGTCGCAAAGGATATGTGTAGCTAATAATGGATTATAAATTTGGAGTATTGGTTTCGAAACTAATGCTTATTTAAGGGCTTCAAAACTCCTCTGACACTCTTCACTCCACGTAAATTTTACATCTTTTTTCAATAGATCATATAAAGGCGCTCTCAACTTATTAAAATTATTTATAAATTTTGCATAATGCGTAACGCTGCCCAAAAATGACCTTAAGCATCTAACATCACGAGGAGGGGGTAAAGATTTAATTATACCAACATTAGTACTTGAAGGAGAGATTTGATCTCCAAAAATTTCGTAACCCAATTATTTATCTTTTGCATAAAAAACAAACATTTATCTTTCCTAAGTTGGATACCTTCCTCTTGTAGGATTGCAAATATTTCCCCAAGGTGTTCTAAATGGGATTCGGTATCTTTTGAGAAAACCAATATATCGTCAAAGTAAGCTATTATATTTTTAAGTTCATATTTCTGCAATATGGAAGTGAGGATCCTGTTAAAAATAGCAGGAGCTGTCCGCAATCCAAATGGTAACTGCACCATTGGTAAGAACCTTCTGTGGTGGTAAAGCAAGTAATAGGTTGATCTTTTTCATGTAAACCAATAGTCCAGTATGCACTTAGAATATCAAGGCACGAGAATACTTTTGAGCCTTGCACCTTTTGGATGATATTTTCAACTAAAGGAATTGGGAAACTATCTCCTATCAGTTTTGAATTCAATTTCCTAAAGTCGATACATAGTTTAGATTTATCATTTTCTCCCTTTTTATGTGCTAAAGTTACTGGCGAACTATATGGAGAAGAAGCATGCCTAATAATCCCATATTTTAATAATTGCCTAATTTGTTCCTTAATTATTTCGGTGTCCCTGGGATTATGTCGATAAGGTCTGAGACAAACAGGAGTTTTATCCTTGAGTCTTAACCTGGGGGGATCTACTTTTAATGGTCTAAAATTATATTTGTTTTCACCAAAAATATCATTATAGCGACTTAATAAAATGTAGAAATTATTCTTAAGTTTGTCATCATTATTTCGATAGCTGTCTTCTAGATTTGGCAAGGGTAAGGGTCGAAAGTTTGGTTGGTAAACGAGTTTAGATTTAAAACAAGAGGGGACATTTATGTTATATTGATCAATAGTTCTATCTAAAAGAGGTAACTTTTTTATATGATTACATTTTCCTGAAAGTTTTAAACAATAATTATGTTTTTTACAATATTTAACATTATTAAAAACACCAAAATATTTTTTTGAATTATCACAATATTGCAAAGCATTGAGTTCATCTTTAGAAAATGTATATTGAAATTTGGATAAAAACACATTATTTTGCATAATAACATTCTCATCAAAATCAATCTTCAGGTTAAAATATTTCAGGTACTTAGTGGATATTATCAGAAAATTTAAATTTGGATTATCAATAATATAAAACAACATATTGTTAGTTATATCTCCATTTCTGATCGTTAAACAAATTTGTCCAAATATTCCAATACGGTTAGATACAGTGCTAATCATATCAGGTGTGTTTGTGTGTTGTTGGCTAGAGTTATTTATCTTATCTAAAAGGCATTCAGGTAATAGGTGTACGGAAATAATTTTAATGTCACTGCCGGAATCAAAAAGTACTAAATAGGTTCCCAAGAGTAATGAATCTACCCCAACGTCACTCATCACTCCTGGGCACCACTATTGTTGCCTTACATTACCTCGAAAGTCTTGGTAAAACTGCTTTCACCGGGTTTCTTGTCGGTCGCCAACCTCTCTGCCGGGGCGGGCACCTGAAGGAAATGAATCCTGTGAAGGCGTTGCATTCCTTGAGTCGATATTTTGAAAGTCCCGTCGATATCTGGGGCCATTAAATGGTGAAGATGTCTCTTCATGTCGAAATCCTTCTTCCAGGGAAGATGCAATTTTAATCCACATATCCAGATTAGCTGGATTGGCAGAGATCAAAAATGGTCTAAGCTTCGCGTTTACATTCGAAGAAAGCGCTTCCAGGGTCTGCTGTGAACTTATATTCAATATTTTTGCCAATTTCAGTTTATTAAAATAGTAGTCCATAAGGGGTTGCGATGGTAGCTTCTTTTCAGTCCAGAATTGCTTCATCAATCCACTTGTCGATACCGGGAAAAATGTATTCATAGCTTAGTGAAGTTCATCCAACGTAAACACCGTCCTTGCACATCGAGGCGTATATCTCTAACGCTTTTCCTTTAAAAATGCTCGGGATCATTGATAGAGCATCCTTTTCTGAAATACTTTTAAGCGTGACTATCCTTTCAAAAATATTTCGCCATTCTTGATACGTAGGGTTGAAAATCGGCAAAATTTCTTTAATTGAAATGTCTATTTTCGCTCCGGTAACAACCTCTTCTTTCTGTAAAGTTTTCACGTCTTTCTTCGATGTCATTTCGAATTTATTTATTATCTTTTTTTTTTTCTTTTCTTTAAATATTCCTGGCAGGAACCTTGCTTTGATCTTGATAAAATATAAGATATTCTTGGGATCTTCCCGTAGGCAGCGATCCTGTCGGCTAGCTGATGTAATTCTACTGTGAAAAAAAAAATTAGCAGTCGTTTGTGGCTGTCTCCACCTCAATCATCATCTCTTTTCAAATCTTTTTAAACAACAAAAAAAATTACATACTCCATTTAGTTAAATCTTCAGTAAAAACAAAAAACAAAAAAAATTACATTCTATCATTCAAAATGTATCATATATATATATATGCTAATTTAAGAATTATAAACACCTGTGTAAATACTCACCACCACTTCTTACACTCCCTACTCTAATATGGAATTTTAATCATTGTACCCAATCCTCCTTTAACCAATTTAACTTTGTATGTATCGTTTTTGAGTGTTAAATTAAATAAAGAGGTACATCTAGAGGGAACGTAGAAACCAATCGCCCCGTCAACGCGGCGCCAGACGTCCGATGACCTAACAGAGCTTACCCCGCAAACATGAGGTCAACCGCGCGACACTATGGCACCAAACGTCCAATGATGTAACAGGGCTTACCCGCAGCCAATGAGGTCAACCGTCTCGACAATGCGGCCCCAGACGTCCGGTGACGTAACGCTTGAGCATATAAAAAGGGCTTGCCCCGCAGCCAAGTCATACCAGGCAGTTGGCGTTTCTTGCGCTCCAGGGGCCCGGGTTATCCTTATTTTCTCTCTCTCTCTCAGACAAGTCAGTCAGTTCAGTGGATGCAAGATAGCAGACAGCAGCTGCAGACAGATCGTTAGTAAGTCTTTGTGCACGGGGTGGATGGCCCGCTGGTCGCTACTTGGTCTCTGCGTTCCCTCTCTCTGATGCCTCGGATTCCCCTGTGATTCGTCTCTGTGTGCTTTACCACTCACCACCATCACAACTGCGCAATCATAATCTTTCCCCACGACTCAATACAATAGACCAGACCACCGAAACACCACAGCCAAAGAAGAAAGTCGACAGGATGAACAAGGACGAAAAAGAAGCCGGAATCATCCTTTCCAAGGTACTTTATATCTGTCTACCTGTCTTCCATACTCCCACTTTCCTGCTATTTTAGTTCTCGCATACAATATATAATGCCTATTTTCTTAGTTATATGCCTTTTTCTCAAATAATTTTAAATATCAATTTTGCCATAGTTGTTTGGCTTTTTAAATTGCACCACACCTTTAATCCTTTTAAACATTATTTTTCTCTGCATAATTTGTACCTAAAAATATATATCTCACATTCCATAATTTACTTTTGAAAATTTGCAATTAGGTTTAACCATTTACAACTATAAATTCTTAACACCATATGTAAAACAGTCGGCCAAGAGGACAACAACAAAATAAATTTACCTATTTTATCACACCTTCAATATTTTATTAAACTATCTTTAACATTTTAAAAAATCATATTTCCCCTATATTTTCGATATGACCGCAATACTTTATGGCTTCACATTTCCATCTTGTGTTTAAATTCCCAAACTTTTAATATTTTGATATTTTTCTCATTTAACTTCATTACTTAATGTTATTATTTTAAAAAAATTGCATTTTTAACTCCATTGCTTATTTACTGTGTTAAAATCTAAAAACGTTTCTTCCAAAATGTTAATTTAGCGATACAAACGCACACAATTGAAACACGACAAAGATAAACAAAAATTTGATATTAATCACAAAACACCTAACTTTGAAATTGGAGACCTCGTTCTTGTTAAAGTGTACCACCATCCTAACACTGGAAAGCTTACCCCTTATTTCACAGGTCCCTACACAAATTTAGAAGTTTTTTCTCCCAATGTGGTAAAGATTAATTGACCAAATCAACCGCTCAATAAGGAACACGACACAATACATGTCAACAAACTTAGGCCCTACACAGAAAGCGTCCCTCATATAGCACCCCCCACCATGCAAGCCCATTATGTTCAACCCAAAGACAATGACTTATTTCCGTTCCGACATCTCTCACCGGACTTGTTCCATGAATACAAGCTCCCGATCAAACCATCCAGCAGCCAACCTCTGCTACCTCTAATCTCAAATCTTTTTACTCTAATCCAAGTAGAACCGACTTCAAGTAACAATGCTTCCCCAGTTCCCCAGCTACAAATCAATCATGAACCAACCCAGTCCAAAGCCAAGTCATCAACCCTCCAACATAAATGGCTCAGCCCACAACTAATCTCTCTCATAAAAAATATAGGATACAATATGAAAACATTTTTTATTTTCCACTTAATTCTCCTAATTTACACGCTAATAATGCCCTTCTCCACCGTCCCGCTAATCACGCATATCTACATAGGAATATACGCACAAGGACTTTTTCAACTACAAGAAGCCATTTTCCAACTACTTACAATCATCTGGATTTTGATAGGAGAAACCGTTCAACGTCTATTTAAAACTCCCCCACCACCTACGTCCTGACAACTAGTTCCCTTACATCACAGATAGCTTATCCCAACCTTATTTTATTTGTATTCCACGTATTGTACCATACTACCCCGCAACTATCTCCCTTAAAATCAATGTCTTGTCGCAATGCTGCACATTAATTCGTTTGTCAACCTATGTACCCACACATTTTTTTCTGACCCTATGTTACCACTGCACCATCCTTTCAAGCGATCTTTAAAACCTAAAGTGGACTTGTTTACATAATTTAATCAATGTTTGTCCATTCTCCCACTTTTGTAAATATCATTATATTTTAATTTTATTTCACCATTTTTCTTTGCACACTTCTCAACTTCTGCAAATGTTTTCTCTCAACAACCACGCAATTACCTTGCCTCTCACCTGAGTTTGTTGTTGGCACACATTAATACCTTGATAAAGGTTGGCGTTCAGCCAACTGAAATATTGGTAAAATAAATGATATTTTGATCCAATATATGCCTTTTTATTTGATGAATTTTTATATAATTGAATTTTTTTTTGTGCCATGAGCATCGAATTATTCAAAAAAGTTCGTCAGTATAATTTAACTAGCTGAATGACCCGGGCAACGCCCGTGTTTTACCCGATTGAATGTTTTTATTCAAATACTATTTGTTACAATTATAAATTGGAGCCGTGGATGTCACTCTTGTGAAACGTCCCGCTCCAAACTTTACATGTACATTAGGTCAGCTGGTATTACCCCTCATTTTCACCGCTAGAGGCGCGAGCGAATTGACTTTTTGTAAATATACATAATTATAAAGATAGAAGCTTCTATAGAAATAAATAAAATAAGCCGAAATAGCCCAGTTAGGAGAGCGTTAGAGTGAATATCTAAAGGTCCCTGGTTCGATCCCGGGTTTCGGAGTCTTTTTTTAATTTTTAAATTTCTACTTACCATAACTTGACACTTAACGTGACAGAATTGTGCATGACGCTGATAACTGTATTAAATATAATTCAAATTGTGCCTTATCACACACTATTTATTTATTTGGATTAGGTCTTATTACCTTGTGTTTATAATCTACTAGCGGATGTGTACCCGGCTTCGCCCGGGTTTTATCCGAGTGAAAGTTTGCCTAACGAATATTATATATTATGAAGTATAATAAACAATGTTAAAGATTAGTTTTAATTATTAATCAAGATTGTGTGTGTATATGTGAGAAAGATTTAATATCGTTGTTGTTTTCTTGGCCGACTGTTTTACATATGGTGTTATCTTAAAATTGCTTGTTTTGAATATTTTTTTAGATTGAGTTGAATGAATTGCTGAATTTTTTTTTTGTATTTATATATAAATAAAATTAACTCTGTTGATTTTTTTTTGTATTTAATCGATAACAGCAAATTTATGTATTTTAAAGTTAGGAAACATATTTTGATGTTAAGCAAAACCTGCCCTATCTCGTTTTACATAAATGTTGAAAATTTGGTCGAAATTGATGCATTGTAACGAAAGTTTTTAGCGAACACCACTTATGAAATTTGCATTTTATTAATATAGATAATCCAAATTGTGCCTTATCACACACATTTTTTTATTTGGCCTTATTACCTTGTGTTTATAATCTATGAGGTAATGCCGGCGGCGCGCGCCCGTTGGCTGCCGGCGAGCACGTGACCTCCCTGTGCGCGCGCATCCGTGACAGAGGCGGCCGATGAGGAATGAGGAAAGACGGTCGTGGCTATATATAATAATAATAATTATTATCATTAGATAACGATAATGATCATAATGATGATGCGCGCGCATCCGTGACAGAGGCCGATGAGGAATTGAGGAAAGACGGTCGTGACTATATATATTAATAGATAAGACATACTTTAAACATTGCTCTAAATGAAAAAAAAAAAAACGTTACATATCATACAAGTTATGATCAAAGGTTCGGGGAATTAGTCAAATATTTTTTCTGAAAGAGTTTTCGAAAAATAAAAATCATCATCATAATCACGAGACCTCGTTCTACTAGAAAATATTTATAAATTTTCGATATCTCAAATAATAAGAATTTTTAAAGCATTTTTTAAAGAAATGAAACAAATACGCGGAGTTTTTTTTTACAATGGATCTTAAAAGTGAACAAAGAGTATGCATTAAGTTTTGTCAAAAATTAGGAAAACCGGCGTCCGAAACGTTTCAAATTTTGAAATTGGCGTTCGGGGAGGCAGCCTTATCACAATCAAAAACGTTCAAGTGGTTTGCCTGTTTCAAATCTGGTAGAGAGTCAACCCAAGATGACGCACCGCCAGGAAGGACCTCCTTTGGAAAATCATGAAGAACTGACCCAAAAAAATTGGTTCTTTAATGAGGGTAAACACTAGGACAACCATCAGAGAACTAGTATAAGAAACAGAGGTTTCATATGGAACGTGTTAAAAATATTGACCGAGGATCTCGGACTTGAAAATTTTCGAAATTTGTTCCAAAAAATGCTTCATCCCGATAACGCCCATGCACACAGAGCTCTTTCCGTAGGTGCTTTTTTGACTAAAAATAGCATGTTGACACTGCCTCATCCCCATACTCGCCTGATTTAGCACTAAATGACTTCTTTCTCTTTCCTAGAATGAAGTCAGTTCTAAAAGGACATAGATTTGATACCGTTAATGCCATAAAGGAAAAATCGCTGAGCGTTTTGAGGGGCATTACTTCTGAGAAATTTTCTGGGTGCTTCCGGAACTGGGAAAAAAGAATGAAACGCTGTACTGATTCCCTCGGACAGTATTTTGAGGAATATTTTTGTATATATTCATCTAATATATCTTTCATGACCCAATCCCCGAATTTTATTATCATACCTTGTATATACACTAGATAGGGCAATTACTTACTCATCGCTAAATATTCTTAAATAGGCTTCGTCCTTTTCCTCATCTCGTGGAACAAATCGAATTGGAGTTTTCTCATGGAACTCTTTAAAGGCTCGATCCAAATTTCCTATATTTTCTGTACACACAACTTCTTACTATCATCTGTTAACTGTTAATTTACAACAACAACATCAACAAAAATCTTTATTAGGATATTTTAGTCTTATACAGATTCTCTAAGCACAGAAATGTAGGGTACATACAGGAATAACAGCAATAGTACCAGTAATCAACAACAGCAAAGCTTTATTAAGACGTTTCAGTCTTATACAGATTCTCCAAGCACAGAAATGTAGGGTACATGCAGGAATAACAGTAAGAGTACCAGTAATCAACAACAACAAAAAGCTTTATTAAGATCTTTTAGTCTTATACAGATTCTCCAAGCACAGAAATGTAGGGTGCATGCAGGAATAACAGTAATAGTACCAGTAATCAACAACAACAAAAAGCTTTATTAAGACATTTTAGTCTTATACAGATTATCCAATCACAGAAATGTAGGATACATATAGAAATAACAGTAATAGTACCTAAATGGTAATACGATATTTATATACAGGAAAAATTATATTAAGACAATCAAGATAATAGATTAGTCTGGGTAAATTGGAGGAAAGGAAATTTATTATACATGGATTTACCACGGATTCACCGCAAATGAAGTTAAAAATCAAAAGCTAATCACAAACAATATTGAGATAATGAAATTTATACATTGTAATTAAGACTATTGAGCTCATAACAGATTTAAAAGGGTAAATCCGTGGAAAAGAAAAAAGATGCAAAATAAAGGGAAAAAACCACCCGAATTTACATATGATTCATTCACTAAGATATTTCGTCTGAATAAAATAATTTCTCTGATGATGAATGAATGAAGGTTTTAAGAATTTGATGCGTAACTTTTTTGGTAACTGTTATTTAATTAAAAATATTTTTTGTATATATAGAAATCATATTTATTAATTACATATGTGATAAGGTAGAGAAAAAGCTTTTTGTATGGTTTTTTTTTTGCTTATCCCTTGTACACATGTGGTACAGGTCATGATAATCATGATGGGTAGAAGGAGACTGCTTTTACTGTAAGTACACCTCATGTCTACACATGTGAAAAGCAGTTATACTTTGCACTTACAAAAGTACCAGAGCCCCGTTTGGTTACTTGCACTCGTTGATGAGGTTGGACTTTTACAAGAATAATCAGGCGCCGTTGGAGCATTTTTTTTAATCAGAAAAAAAGTTCCCAATGCGGGAATTGAACCCGGGTCGTAGCGGTCAAAAACCAACGGTTTAGACCATCCTTCCAACGACCCCCCTTTATTATTTTTATGAATCATTTATATCAATGCATTCATAATGCTAATTATACAATTCGAACTATTTTTCAAAACGGAATTTCTTCATATTTCCGTCCAAATTTTATAGTCACTCAATTTGTCACATCACACGGCCAGAAATACATAAAAGAGGTCTATCAGAAACACCAAATTGTTCCTGCGGAGAAACTGAACAAACTTCACCTTATCTATGACTGTCCGAACTTTACAGAAGTAAGATTGTTCCCTGATCTAAATGTTCTCTTACATCTTTGTCTATATAAATTTTATGAACTCTGTCGATTAATACATGTAAATTTGTAAATATTTAATTCTAATTTGTTTGTTATTTTGTTTGTTACCTCTATAATAGGCGTAAATATTTCAATATCGCGTCTGGTTTATTAATACAAGGTAAAGAAATCTCGAGACTTCAAATTAAATTTAAAAAAATTGTCAAATATTGTGTTATATATAGAAGAGTGCCTTCATTATTTGTCATTATTCTCTATATGTATTAAGGTAAAACTTGTATAAGACTTAGGGCTGAATGTGATTGTAGATCCTTTCATTGAATTGGCCATTCATTTATATTTTGTTTTAATTTTTTTGGGATTAAATTTTTTGCTGGTCATTCTGTAATTTATATTTTCTCCTTTTTTATGCATCTAATTTTTTTAAGTATAGTAGAACCTACCTGTAAAAAACAACACATAGTTACAGAGCCAAAGTGTCCTTTAAGGAGAGGTGTCCTTTTACTGGAGAGTTGCTAAATTGAAAAATTGGTAATTTTACAAATGAAAATTGTCCTTTGTAGAGAGTTGTCGACTAAAGGGAGGTTCTACTGTATATAGAAAACGAGGGGAAAAAATCCCAGAAATATAAAAGTATTGAAATACCCAAAGATGTTAATGCAGGCATATGGAGAGAAGAGCTTGCAAAAATTTTCGAAAAGTATCCGTAAGTGCATGTGGTACAGGCCATGATAATCAGGGTGGGTAGAAGTTGGCGACTGCTTTTACTGCAAGTGCACCACATGTCTACAAATGTGAAAAGCAGTTTGACTTTGCACTTACAAATGAGTCATTGCCCCGTTTGGTTACTTTGCACTCGCTGGTGGGGTTGGACCTTTGCTAGAATCGGATGCCATTGAAGCATTTTTGGAGTACAGTAGAACCTCCCTTTAGCAGACACCTCTCAACAAAGGACAGTTTTCATTTGAAAAATTGCCATTTTTACAATTTAGCAACTCTCTGGTAAGAGGACATCTTTTCCTAAAGGACACTTTGGCTCTGTAACTAGGTGTTGTCCTTTACAGAGAGGTTCTTCTGTATTTAGTAACTCTCTGATAAGAGGACACCTCTCCCTAAAGGACACTTTGGCTCTGTAATTAGAAATACACAAAGGTGTAAATGCAGGCATATGGAGAGAGTAGTTGGCAAAAAATTTGAGAAAAAATGTAAAGATTGTCCTGTAAAGGATTAAGTCGGGAAAAAGAAAGTGAAAAACAAAGAATAGTTCAAGATTTCAGCAAATATCAGAAGGATGGTGGATCAGATGGAAGGATGGTCTAAACCGTTGGTTTTCGACCGCTACGACCCGGGTTCGATTCCCGCATTGGGCACTTTTTTTCTGATAAAAAAAATGCTCAAATGGTCCCCGATTCTTGAAAGTCCAACCCCACCAGCGCAAGTAACCAAACGGGGCTCTGGAACATTTGTAAGTGCAAAGTCGAACTGTTTTTCACATGTGTAGACATGTGGTGCACTTACAGTAAAAGCAGTCGCCTACTTTTACACACCATGGCCTGTACCACGTGTTATAGGGATAAGCAAAAAAAATATATAAAGAAATTTGTTTCACAAATTTTATTTAAACTACAATTTTGCAAATGAAAACTGCCCTTTGTAGAGAGGTGTTCGCTAAATGGATGTTCTACTGTACATATTAAAAAAAAAACATTAATTTATCGGTATTGTTTTTACACGAAGGAGTTATCAAAATGTAATTTTACCAACAGAAGATGTTTTTAAGATTGCAGACGAAAATCTTAATAAACAAAAACAAAAATTACAACCACTTGTATACACACACCAACCCTCAATATCTAGAATTAATAAACTAGCAGCATATTTGTAAATACATTAGAAATGAATAAAGTCAAATTTGTAAAACGACATTTGAAAATTATCCAGCATGTGTTTCTTTTAAACGAAAATTCGAAATTTATTTTAAAGAGAATAAAACGATTATTTCTAACCTTAGGGATAAAGTATTAAAGGATGAATTTTGAAGAGTAATGATAAAAGGAAAAATAAAGTGTCCAGGGAAGGGAATCGAACCCACAGTGTTCTGTTTACCGGGCAGATGCCATATCCACTAGGCTTTGGGTTTTATTCCCATCCCTGGACACTTTATTTTTCAGTTCATCATTCCTCTTTACAATTCATCCTTTCATACTTCATCCCTAAGGTTAGAAATAATCGTTATATCTCCATAAAATAATTTCGATTTTTCGTTTAAAAGAAACACATGCGGGATAATTTTCAAATGTCGTTATACAATCATAAGCCGCATTATATTGTATTATAAAAGACAAGTTAGGGAATTTCTGAATTATAAGATTTGAAGAAATAAACTTACCAAAATTAGGGTCGATTATATAGGGAATTCTTCCATTGGGCCAAGTTTTATATGGAGCTACAGCGGGCATTTTTAACCTGAAACAAACTTTATATAGTAGAAATAAAAAAAAAACAATAGAAGAAAAAATAAAAAGGTCAGTTGTTGATATTAAAAATAAAAAAGGCATATCCTGACCAGGAACACATGTTCTTTTCAGAAGGCAGAGCGCCATCTGGTGGAGCAGAAATAAACTATTCATTGATTTAACCTGTTCCCTGATATTTGGCCAACCCAATATCTTGATAAATCAAGAAAAGACATCCACGAACGCGTTTCGCGCTGTTGACGCTCGTCAGCGTGGATTAAGCTGTACCACTGCGACCAAAAATATTTTTGGTCCCAGTCGCTTCTTGAGAAACAAAAAAAAATGGGTATTTAAGGCCAAACTTGCGTAAATACGCTTAACACATAAAAAAAAAATAATATAAAAATAATAATAAAAAGGTCAGGTGTTGATATTAAAACTAAAAGAGGTATATCCTGACCAGAATAGTAGAAATATAAAGATTAGAGAACAACAGGAAGTACTTGTTACAAAGAGAAAGGAATTCATGGGAAAAGGTAACGCTACGAAACTACAGGATAACAAACTTATACACACAATCCTTTATTAAAACATTCTGTTTTATACCGACTCCTGTTAGAAATGAATCTAAAAAAAATGGGAAGCAAGGAAAGAAATTGAATCCTCGCTCAGAAAAGAGAAAAAGAAGAAAAGGAAAGAATATCTATGTACAAAAGGTGAGACTATATACATCGTTTTTCATGCATAGAACACAGTGAATAATTAGATTATTGAGTAAATGGTTATATCTTGTGAAGAAGAAAATATTGTCATAGAATAAATATTCTTTATTGCTGCGTGCTTCAAAACAAAAAAAAAAAACTCGCAAAAGATGGACGATTGGTCCATCTAAATATTGGATTAATAAAAAATCTTATTGAAATCCAAAATAAACCCTATTTTTAATAAATAGATGTTATGGATGGCTCGATATTCAGAAAGAATAAATATTCTATATCGACTTATTCTACAAATCAAATGCCACGTCATCTTTCTGACGTCAGCATTTTATTTGTAAATAGTTTGTAGATATATTGGATTGATCGATCTGTAAAACTGATAAATACTTTCTTTGGGGGAAAAATTGTTTTATGATTACTCATTGTTTTGAAAATAGAGCAATCCATATTTAATTCATTATATAATAAAAAGGCATATATTGGATTTAACAAAAGATTTGTTTTGCCAATATTTCGGCTAAATATTCTATTAAATCCAATATATGCCTTTTTATTATTTGATTAGTCATTGGTCTGATTTATAATCATGATATGGAATCAATGAATACTGACATGAAGTATACGTCAATAGAAACAGAATGCTACCTAACCGATGATTTCCCTTTATCAGTCAAATGATGTATAGCTCAATCGAGAATACTATTTACAGTCTTAAAAAAAAAACACGTTCTGACGTTTGAGGCCAAAAACTTAATATGTAAACTGTATGACAAGGAAATTACTGAAGAACTCCCTCATTACCTGCTTAATTGTACAGCCCTTGATACAGAGAGGAAGGCCCTATATCAACAAATTAAATGTACCAACATTTCACCCTACGTATTGCTTTCAAAAATATCAGCAAACAAATCTAAGGCAATAGTTTACTATAATTTTTTTTAGATTATCATTATGTAAGGACCAGTCAACAAGTGAATGACTTTGAGACGAAGAGTAAAGCCAGTTCAATTTCTATGTAAATAACACAAGATGATTATTACCTTACCCAATTGGGAGAATGTGTATGGGGCAAGTCCCTAATAAGGGCTTTTGTGTGTTTGTGCTTGTTCTGTTCTGACTTATAATCTTGATAAAGAACCAACGAATGTTGACATGAAGCCAATAGACCAGGATGGTGCAACAATATTGTCACGAGGACAGAGTTTCCTGGTATTCCCTCTTAACTTAACTGGATCGACCGGTCGTGGAAAACAGTGGCGCGCCACATAGAAGGTAGAGATAACTCAGTTCTCTCCTCTTGTTCTAACTGCTGATAAGATTTGGCTCATGTACATTGTAACTTTTATGCAAATCGCATCTTACCACAGTTAAACCTGTCTATAGTGCCCCCTCTTGGGACTCACCAAAATAGGGTGCTATAGACAGGTCACTTTTAATGTAAATCGCACCGTACTACAGTTGAACCTGTCTATAGCGCCCCCTCTTGGGACTCACCAAAATAGGGTGCTATAGACAGGTTACTTTTAATGTAAATCGCACCGTACTACAGTTAAACCTGTCTATAGCGCCCCCTCTTGGGACTCACCAAAATAGGGTGCTATCGAGAGGGGGTGCTATAGACAGGTCACTTTTAATGCAAATCGCACCGTACTACAGTTAAACCTGTCTATAGCGCCCCCTCTTGGGACTCACCAAAATAGGGTGCTATAGATAGGGGGTGCTATAGACAGGTCACTTCTAATGTAAATTGCATCGTAATACGTATTTAAAATAGGGCGCTATAGAGAGGAAGGATATAGATAGGTTTAACTGTATAATAGTTTCGAATATTTATAAATATAGTCACGACCGTCTTTCCTCATCGACCTCTGTCACGGATGCGCGCGCATCTACCAAAAAAAAAAACTTCCTCGAGCCAGATTTGAACCAGCGACCTAAGGATCACCGCTTAATTGCATCTACAGTCCTCCGCTCTGCCATCTGAGCTATGTAGGGATACAAACTGTATGAATAAGTTTACCTTATAAAGTAAACTATTCCTATTTCTACACAAAATGTACTCATTCATATATTATATTAATCCTTCCTTATATCTATAAAAATGAAATGCGAAATCGATGTTTGTTATCGCTTCACGCAAAATCTACTGACTCAATCATTATGGAATTTCGCATGTGGGTAGCTGAAGATTTCGTTTAACATATAGGCTATTCAAAAACTAAAAAAGTTAATGTGCTTTTTTTTTTAAATAAAAAACCAAAAACGGTTAGTTCCAATCTTTTACCGCTTGGGCGCAGCACTGGTCGCGACGATAAATGAATTTGATTGGTTAATAATTAACACGTGATTTGTTTACACGATGAATGTTAGTTTGTTCACACGATGAATGTTTTAAAAGGTAAGATTATAGAATCGCCGTGAAACTTTAGGAAGTTATTTACTATACTACTGGGAAGATTTCTGGTTTGAATTTGATTTGAAATAAATATTCTTTGCAATTTTATTTGCAAATTTTCTACTTTCACTCGCAAGCAGCGCCTCTAGCGGCGTCTGGTGAAATTATATTTATAAATTGTAACAATGCTTAAAATGTTTTCCAAGTATAATAAATTTAATTTGAGAATTTAGTAATATAATATTCCAATGACGTAAAAAATACTTGGCATTTCAATATTAATATATATTTAAAGAAAAAATTGTAACGATTTTATGTTAAATGTTAAAATGTAATGTTAAAATATATTTTTACATTGTTAATTAAATTTGCTGTTGTTTTATAAAAATGATGATGCAACTTTAATTGTTGTTGTGAAAATATCTTTATTTACGGAGCTGCTAACCATAATAAATGATTTTTGAGCCCCTAATTGTTGTTATTTATTATCGTTTGTTTATATAAAAAAATTACATTGTATGTGATGATGATAATAAAAATGAAATTTTAAATTAATATATATAATTTATTGAGAAAAAAAATTAATTATCAAATTCACAAAAGTGACAATATCTTATTTAAAATATAATAAATGTTTTCAAAATATTATGTGTTTCAAAAATATATTTAAACGCATATAACAATATTTATATTTATATACGTTTATAAATCATTATATAGGTGGATTGGATGTTTTCTAGAATCGTTTTAACAAATGTTCGTTAGGCAAACTTTTACTCGGATCAAAACTGTGCGAAGCCGGGTACATTCGCTAAATACAGTTATTTACAAATCTTCGTTTGTGGCAAGATACTATTCCTTCAACTTCAAATTACCGAGTGGACCGATTAATATTGATTTTTTTCAATTTATCGATTATTTTTCTAGAGACCGAGAAAAAATTATCGAGAAGGTAGACAAGTATAGATTCAGTAGGGATTGGATGTTTGCTAGAATCGTTTTAACAAATGTTTGTTAAGCAAAATTTTACTTGGGGCGAAGCTGGGAACATATATATATATATATATATATATATATGTTTGTCGGCTATGCACGCCCTCAATATGTAACTAATCTCACTGAAATTTGAACAGGATAGAGAGTTAAATCTGGAAGAGTTTTTTTGTCGCACTTTAACCAATAAAAATTATATTTAACCAAGTACTGAGCAACAATATTTTTTTAGTCAGAAATGATAATAACAATATTTCCGTATCATGCTTGATTGCATTAAAAATTCTTTTGGGGAATATTCACTAAAGCAGACCACGGGTAAAGCCAGATAATGATTAATAGTAGGCAGGAACAAAATTCTACCAGCGAAACATTCACTCGAGCAGAAGACACACGAAGCCAGGTCATCTCTATATATAAAATATCGTTTCTCGGCCTTTTGGCTAAGATCATGTAGTATATCTCTAGATATTTTTATTTATGTATATCTTTTTAAAAATCTATTCAGTAGAGAGTGGATATGTTTGCTCGAAAAATAAATTTCATATATTATATAAATAAATGACATAACGAATTTTATTATCATAATATTCAGTGTTTTCCCGAATATTATTATCAATAAAATTCGTTAGGCAAACTTTCACTCGGATAAAACCCGGGCGAAGCCGGGTACACATCCGCTAGTATTAATATTTATAGTCACGACCGTCTTTCCTCATCGGCCTCTGTCACGGATGCGCGCGCATCTACCTAAAAAAAAACTCCCTCGAGCCGGATTTGAACCAGCAACCTGAGGAACACCGCTTAATTACATCTACAGTCCTCCGCTCTGCCAACTGAGCTATCGAGGGATACAAACCGATGAATAAGTTTACCTTTTAAAGTCAAATATTCCTATTTCTACATAAAATGTACTCATACCTAACTAATAAATTAAGATTTTGAACAAATACTTATATCATTTCTCATATATAAATATAGATATAATTATATTTTGAAAATAGAACAATCCAAATTTAAAATAATTAGATTTAAAAAAAAGGCAAATATTGGCAAATACATCTCTTATTCAATTCAATATATATGCCTTTATATTATTCTACTAGACGAATGACCCGGGCAACGCCCGGGTTTACCCGATTAAATGTTTTATTCAAACACTATTCGTTACAATTATAAATTTGGCGCCGTGGATGTCACTCTTGTGAAACGTCCCGCTCCAAACTTTACATGTACATTAGGTCAGCTGATATTACCTCCCATCTTCACCGCTAGAGGCGTTGCTCGCGAGCAAAAGGGCAAACTCGACGAATATTCGGGATAGAGACCTGAAAATTTCACTATAAGTTTTTCCAGATTCTACTCTATATACTGTTAAAATTTCAGTCAGATTAGTTACGATATAAATCTTCAAATCGTGCGAGCGTCTATAAATATTTCGATTTAGATCAAGTATTATAATTATTAAGCGAACTATTATTAATAAAATTTTGAGAAGAATTCGATTTTAAACGCATTTATAACCTTGATAGAGGGCGCTGTTCGTGAGCCAAGTAGAATAATTTGAATATATAGTTTTAATATTTAATTTATATATAATTTAGAATAGCCTATCGTTTTCCTCGTATTTTTTTTTACCTATGTATGGAAATTTTGGTACTGTAAAAAAAAAAAACTTTGCTTCAATAATATAAAAAAAAAAACACCCAGGCTAAGTTTCGAACCAAGGTTGTGGAAAAACCAAGCCGCACACCTAACCATTAAGCTACGCTTGGCAGCATAAATATTCGCATGTAAGGCTATTTCAGGCCTTAGATATTTCTAACGACCTTTTTGAAATAGGTTTTTGAAACATGGAAATTATAATACTTCAAATAAATTGAAATAGAGTGAACACAAATAAAACATACCAAATATTTCTAATTAGAGCAGTTATTTTAAACGGCGAATTAGATCAGTTATATCTAAAAATGGAAATATATAAATAAATAAAACATACCAAATATTTCAAGAGCAGTTATTTTAAACGGCGAATTAGATCAGTTATATCTAAAAATGAAAATATATAAATAAATAAAACCTACCAAATATTTCAAAATAGAGCAGTTATTATATAAATATGTATATTATATGTGTTATTAAGCGAACTATATTAGTTATTTTAAACGGCGAATTAGATCAGTTATATCTAAAATTGAAAATATATAAATAAATTAAACCTACCAAATATTTCAAATTAGAGCAGTTATTATATAAATATTTATATTATATGTGTTATTAAGCGAACTATATTAGTTATTTTAAACGGCGAATTAGATCAGTTATATCTAAAAATGAAAATACATAAATAAATAAAACCTACCAAATATTTCAAATTAGAGCGGTTATTATATGAATATTTATATTATATGTGTTTTATTAAGCGAAATATTATTAATAAAATATTGAGAAGATTTAGATTTTAAACGTATTTATAACCTTTTAGTACTTGATAGAGGGCGCTGCTCGTGAGCTAAGTAGAATAATTTGAATATATAGTTTTAATAATTGATTTATATATTTTTTAAAATAGCCTATCGTCATCCCCGTTATTTTTTACCTATGTATGGAAATTTTGGTTTTAATTAGTGAACTACTGCGAATTTGTATACCGGGCATACAGACCAACAGACAAACAGACAAACATACAAACATTCATTTTTATATATATAGAAGATATACAGTTACGAGCGTCATTCCTCATCGGCCTCTGTCACCGTTTGCTTTTTTTTTTTGGAATGGCGCCCTCCTATTGGTTGGCTACGGTCACGCCACTTTTGCCCCCCCCCCCCCCCCCCCACTCGCTCTTTCGTTTTTGTAACTATTGGTTTGGAGCGGGTCGCTCCTTAAATAAATGCATATATTAGTTAATAACTAAATGGAATCCTCTCTTTCCTTTTCCCAGTATGAGACGCCTGCGGAAGCCAACAGTACATAGACAGATAAAGCACATAGGCTATAGTTATTAACTAATTTATGCATTTATTAAAGGCGCCAAATTTATAATTGTAACAAATAGTGTTTGAATAAAAACATTCAATCGGTTAAAACACGGGCATTTCCCGGGTCATTCGGCTAGTTTTGAAATAAGTTATTTTCAAATATATTACTTACAATATACGTTATTATTGTGGCTGAGTAGTGTTTCAAATTGAAATAAGAATTTTAAAGAATTTATTGATAAGATATTTAAAAAAATTTAAATCAAAACTATTATCAAGCAAGGTAATTCACATTGTAGCAAATTTAATTAACAAATTAATATAGTTATTATTCTGTGTCTATTTTAATTATTTAATTATTCACTGATAATCCTTTGTCATTTTTTAAATATATATACTAGCCGAATAAAAAGAAAAACAATAAAAAGATATATTTAAATATATATTTAAAAAGAAGACATGATGTTAAGTAACAAGCCATCAGGCGTGAAACGAAATCGCTCCGAGATGGACTCTGACCCTAAACATCTCGATTTCAAGTTCGGTCAAATCTCTTGCGCCTTCAACACCGGCGTGAATCAAATAAATACGCTTGCTACCAAGGCTAAATTAAATGAAGATCTACGCAGAAGCCTCATAAAAACTCTTCACTCCGCTCTGACCTGCGCTGAGCTGGCTCTCCAGGATGCCTACACTGGTATCAACCTCGCACAGTCTCGCCCCAAGCCAATGGCAGAGACACCATCCAGACCCTCATATGCTAAAACAGCAGACATGACCAAACCCCCAGCGCCTGTCTCCTCGAAGGTTAAACCAACCTATAACAACCTGGCAAGAGACTTTAAATCCCATGTCGTAGTTAAATCCATAAATCCTACTAAGGAATCTCGAGAAATCCTCCGCGAAGTAAAGTCAAAAAACCCTTCTCTATTTGCCTCAAACGAGGTAGCTGCTTCAGTGAAGGGTAAAGGGAAGCTGGTCATCCACACTAAAACCAAACATGTCGTCGCTGAACTAGCATCCAAGCTGAACAATGCAATGCCATCCGAACTGTCTTGTCAGGAACGTCTAACGATCCACCCCAGATACTGTATCTTTGGGGTAGAAGACAGCACCAAAAATGAAGAAATCCTTTAAAGTCTGGAAAACAACCAATCATTCAAGAATCTACTAGGGAAAAGACACTTCAGAATTGCACATCGACCCAAACCCAATCCAAAAGGTTACACCACAGTATTCGTCGAAGTGGACGATGACGCCGCCAAGACTCTGCCACAACGTGGTAAGATCCCCATCGCAAGCTTAATACACCGTTATGAGAAAAGCTATTCTCTGAAGCAGTGTTACAGATGCTGCGGTTTCAACCACCGCGCATCGACCTGCCAAGTCGCCAACCCCATATGCTACAAATGTGGTACAACAGGACACGAGGGACATGAATGCCCAAGCAACACACTGAAATGTCATAACTGCTCCAAAAAGGTAGGAACCTCATCTGAAGCACTAACCCACCAAGCCACATCCCGCGCATGTCCCTTGGTTAAGGCACAAATATCCAAGATTAGAAAATATGATTAAACCCCTCAAAGTTCTACAGGCCAACCTCAGAAAGTCACCAGATGCTGTTCTGGAACTTTCCCAAATGGCAATCAAAACACAAGCAGACGTAATCCTGCTCCAGGGACTCCCCCGAAACTTCAGATGGCCCAATAACACATTTTTAACGTTTGCTCCACCTGGTAACTACATCCCCTCGGGATTAGTTATTCGCGCCAGCCTTCATCCTGTACAGGTTGATTCCTCCGACCCAAACATCACTGCTGCGATGATCTGGCTAGGCAAACAAGCCCTCTTAGTTTGTTCAGCCTACTGGCACCATGATACAACAGAATATGACTTTCTTCCGACCCTCGAATCCATCATTACCACATGCGCCATACCAAGTGTTTTAGGCATGGACGCCAACGCCCACTCCCCTACCTGGGGTCTCGGCTCAGTCCGTGATGCTCGAGGCGCTAGTCTGGAAGCATCTTCTATGCTCACAAACTTACACTTTCTGGGAGCTCCTGTGCAATACACTTGGAGCAACGGACACCAGTCTTCCTCCATCGATGTAACCTTGGCTTCCAGTTCCCTAGCCGCCCGAGCAACTAGAACATGCCTCCCTGAAATGGCATTCACAGACCATCTACCGATCCTCACTACAATCCAAGATACAATATCCCCAGCGCAAAATACTTCCTGGGCTGAATCGACGTGTGTGGAAAGCGCCTTCACTGCATTCCTTGGCTCCTCTCTGCAACATGCAGTCTCACGTCTCCATGCCGCATCAACACACCAGGATATAGATGATGTGGTGCATATTCTTACCAAAATCCTTCAAGAGGCCTGCAACATATCCATGAAAAGAAAAAAGAAAGACAACAGACCATCAAAACCCTGGTGGAATAAAGACTTAGCAAAACTCCGCAATGTAGTAGTTTCTCTAAGGCGCCTTTCGCAGTGCACATCCACGCCCATTAGAAACTTCTTCAAAGGGCTCTACAGAGCATGTCACAACAGGCTAAGAGCCGAGATAAGACGAGCCAAACACCTATCATGGATAAACCTCTGTCAAGAAGTATCCTCAGCCGCTTGGAGCTCTGTCCACAAATATATTTCCAAAGGACGAAGCACCCAAAGAGGACCTCCACTGCTCAAAAAATCTGACGGAACCCCCTATACACCAGAGGAAACCTGTGAAAAAATCTTGCAGCACTTTTGTCTGCCTGACACACCAATATCTCAGCCTCGGCCCTTAATACAGTTTTCTGGCCTCATTGAGCCAGACTTCACCGACGCTGAAGTACTTTGGGCCATCAAATGCTGTGGACTCAAGAAATCTCCAGGCCCTGATCGACTTGGAGCGAAGTGCCTTCAATTAGGAGGTCCTCCCCTACATAAACTACTTGCAGAACTTTTTACCAAGTGTTTAAGATTCGGCCATTTTCCATCACCCTGGAAAATCGGCCTTTTAGTCCTCATACCCAAACCGGACAGCACAGCAGAAAACCCACTGCAAAGATTCCGCCCAATTGCTCTCCTCAACACCCTAGCCAAGGTATTTGAGAGTTGCATTTTGGCTCGACTACAATGGCTAGCAGACGGGCACAATTGGTTTTCACCCCTCCAATTTGGATTTGTTCCTTGCCGTTCGGCCGAAAACGCCCTAGCTGCAATAAACCAATTCATAGACAGGGACATGGAAGAGGGGAAGAAAACACTAGTTATCAGCCTAGACATTAGAAGAGCCTTCGACACCGTACATAGGTATTCTATCATTGAAGCCCTACGAGAGGTTAGCTGCCCTGAGGAATTACTACAACTAATTACCAGCTACTTAATAAATAGAAAAATGGCCTATAGCGTATGGGGACACACTGCTCACATTCTGTCACTCCGTGGAGTCCCACAAGGAGCGGCTTTAAGTCCCTTCCTCTTCAATATGATTGCAAGAAAAGCATTTACTTTGCAAAAACCTAGAAAGAGCGAATTAGTGGGCTTCGCAGATGATTTCACACTAATGGTGCAGGTGGCCCCAAAGCTTCCTAAATGTCAAATAAACAATTTTCTTGAAAATTTCATACAATGGTGCAGAAGGCATGGAATGTTGGTAAATCCCCACAAGACTCAAGCATGCATGTTTTACAGAAACAAACCAAGATGGCCAAACAAGAACAGCATCCGACTTCTTGACCAGCCCATTGCAATCAACAAAACAATTAAAATCCTTGGTATTACCTTTGATTCAAAGAGACAATTTATTAAACATCTCAATAACAGTTTACTCAAATACCGATGGATACTCCCAAGGCTCACTAGCACCATAAAAGGGCAATTTGGTTCAACCTTCAGTTCCGGACACAAAATTTATAAGAGAGTCGTTCTCCCAGCGCTACTATATGGCTCTGGTGTCTGGAGAAAACGTGCATATGACACAAATGGGGCTCGCAAGCTACGTAGTCTCCACTACAAATATGCGAAAGCAATAATAAGAGGTGGTCCATGCACACCGACAATACCAGCTATCTCATTGACGGGTTGTCCCCCACTCGATATCTCTATAAAAGCTCACATAGAATATTTAAAAACTTTAAAACGGGCCAATACGAATCACGCCCAAGTCCTTCCTTTTTACCCTATCCCCCATTACGGAAGATAATCTATTTTACCAAATCACTACAACTAAATGTCACCACCATTTACACAGACGGATCCCAATCATCAGAAGGAGTTGGGGCTGGAGTCATCCTACCACCTCCTCTACAAACCATACAACTTAAACTCCACCAAGAGTGCTCAGCATTCCAAGCTGAACTGCTTGCCATTCTCTACGCAACAAAAATCACCATGAATTTCCCGAAAGAACACTTTATCATTGCCTCAGACTGCCAATCAGCTCTATCAGCCAATATGTAGGTCTTGGTCCCCAAGAACACAACTAATTGCAGAAATAATCTACAACCTGCATTTTTCACCAAATGTGCAACTCTGCTGGATCAAAGGCCACAGCGGTATTCCAGGAAATGAACTGGCGGATCAGGCGGCAAAGACTGCAGCACATTCTAATCTGCCACTATCCTTTACCACCCTCCCAAAGAGCGTCGCGCGCGGTAAAAAAAAAAAAAAACAGATAGCCCTCAAAATGTGGACAGACCTCTACATCCAAGATTACTCCACCAGAAATCTACGAAGATTTTCTGCTACCCAGAAACTACTCCTCCAAATGCTTCGAAACATCAAGCATGGATCTACCTCCACAACAATCTTGACCGGCCATGGCTACATTCAGGCAGACCTTGCAACGGTATCGAAAGAAGACCCAACTTGCCCCCACTGCCAAGATGAAGACCAAACCGTAGACCACCTCCTCTTTACTTGCCCAACCTTCCAATACCAAAGATTCCAGACAGCCACCCTCCTAGGTATCACCAACATATGTCCAGCATCCCTAGAAAATCTCCCAAGAAAGAAATCTGCCTGGCAACACCTCATTAATTGGACTTCCACTGGCATTGTATATAAATCCAAGAAGATTTAGGTCAGAAGAACATCACGGGTAGTTGGCGACTTCTGTACGCTCCAGGAACCTGGGTTACTTAAATAAATAAATACTAGCCGAATGACCCGGGCAACGCCCGGGTTTTACCCGATTAAATGTTTTTATTCAAATACTATTCGTTACAATTATAAATTGGCACCGTGGATGTCACTTTTGTGAAACGTCCCGCTCCAAACTTTGTGTGTTTTTAAAAAATAAAAATGTAAATTTTCACAACGATATTTGAAAATTATATTATTTTGATTTTCAAATACTATTTGTTACAATTATAAATTGGCGCCGTGGATGTCACTCTTGTGAAACGTCCCGCTCCAAACTTTGTGTCTGAGAAGCGATATTTTTATAGAAAGATGATCTGGCTTTTTTGTTTTCTGCTCAAATGAATGTTTTTCTGTTAGAGTTTTGTTCCTGCGTACAAAAAAATGAACTGGTTTCACCCGTGGTCTCTGCTTTTTGGAATTTTTCCCGATATAATTTTGTATCTGATAATGCCCAGAACCTGTCAATTTCAATTTTTATTTGCTGAATATCCGACAAATATATTTTCCAGATTTTTCTCTATGTCCTGTCAAAACACGTTTTACATGTACATTAGGTCAGCTGATATTACCTCCCATCTTCACCGCTAGAGGCGCTGCTTGCGAGCAAAAAGGCAAATTTGAAACGCAATTTGCAAATAACTCGAAGAATATTCGGGATTGAGACCTGAAATTTACACTATAGGTTTTTCCAGATTCTACTCTATATATTGTTAAAATTTCAGTCAGATTAGTTACGTATTGTGGACGTGTATAGCCGACATAGATACCCACATACCTACATACATACATACATACACCGACAGTGCGGCCACGCGTCACGCGGGCTCCGTATGTTTCGCCTTTCATCCTGCTGACTGCCCCTTCTGCTCAACTTCAGTCACATCATTTGAATCGCCATAAGACGGGCCTCATTTAGATCCATCATTTGTTAATTTTTATCAAGTTTGAAATCTTTCTTTTTCTCCAATTTTCATAAAATCGCAAAACTACAAGTTGTAGTTTTGCAGCATCGTCATGGCAACGGCCAGGTTGGACGTTGCGTCATCGCCATCTGCGTGCTCATTGGCTGACACGACCATCGATCATTCATTCACTTCCAATGTCACAAATGCAAATTCTCCTACTTCATCAAATAAAGAAAATAAACCGACAAATATGCAAATTATGAAAAGACAATTCTCTAAAGAAGAAAAAATAAAAATTGACCAACAAAGAAAATTGACCTGCGAGAAACGTAGTAAATCCATCAAATCTACAATCAAATTTACTGCGATATAAGAAAAAAGCGCAGAAGAACACCTTACTTCTATCGCCGAAATGGTTGGCCCTGAAAATATCCATTCGGTCGGAAAATTAGATGGCCAGGCTGTGGTTTCCCTGGCAACCAACGACCACGCAACACAACTGATAACTAACGGGTTCAAGGTGAGGGACACCACAATTTACCCCACGCCACTCTTCACAGTTGCAAGAAAATATATCCTGTCTGGGGTGATGGCCTTCATCCAAGACCAAGACATTATCAAGGCCCTCGAGCCTTATGGAAAGACCTTGTCCATTCGACCAATCCCATTCCCAACCGAAAATCCCCTCTTCAAACATCTTTCTTCTTTGCGAAGAGAGATTACCTTCAATTTAAAAGAAAACCGAACAATGCCAGCAACCATCATGATTAACTATATGGAGAATTCTTTTAGAATCTTCATTGGTGAAGATATCATCTGCGCCGGCTGCAGAAGACACGGCCACATTAAGAAACAATGCCCCTTTGAATCTGCAATCGCAGCCAAAGTCTCTAAGACTTTTTCAGAAGCCCTCAACCAGACAGTCCCTTCACCGATTCCAAAGCCCATCCCCCAACTCGACTTGGCGTCAACGACTGAACCAGAGCCGCAGGAGCCCAAGGACTCCCAAATAAAGAAGAGGACTCTTGAGGCCTCATTGAACGAGGAAAAAATCCCGAATGTAAAAAGTATAAGTGGCAAACGACCAAAACCATCCACTACAGACCAGAAACCTGATACTGACTCCTACGGTCCCCCATCATTGACATCAACAGCGACATCATCGCAGCAGGACGACGAACTTAAGAGGAAGGAGCCGGCTCCAGCTGGAGTGGCCTCTCCACCACCACGGCGTATCCGCAGCGATGCTGACCGCGAAGATTGGCTCCTTGACCTATTCAAAGATATAAATTTTCAGACCATCTTAAGTCCCATTCTGCAGTCGACCGACGAGGATCTTATTATTCGTATGATTCTGTTCCCCGATGCTATTGGGGAGGTAATTCTGAATTTACCGCCAGAACACAAGACCATTCTTTTATACTTTATTGAAACTGTCATTGAGCGTGCTCAATGTGGAGACCGCAAAACCCTCAGGAAACTGTCCGACTTTGGAAAATCTTTAAGATGCTGAGACCTCGTCTGTATATAATTTTTCCTATTTCCCTTTAAACTGTTGTAATTCTTTTTTTTTAGACGTCAATAAATGTTTTAATTGTTACATACATACACTGACTTTTATATATATAGGGATATGTGATATGGTCTGGTTGACTCTTGTAGAATCCTGTCGACTAAAACTGTGGTGAGGTATCCAGTCGACTTAAACTATGGTGTGAGTCCCTGTAACTCTCGCTATACTGTGTTGACCGAGAGGAACAGTCAGGATAAGGAGTTTTCCAGTACCTCTCTGCACCTTGGAAGACCTTTTACAGTTCTCACAAAGTACAGGCAGTCGTGGTCGAGGCAGAGTGGAAAGCTTGGGGATGTCAACACAAAAAACGAAGACACAGTTGCACTAAGAAAGTTCAGTGAACAGATAAAAGTTGAGCTAGGAGCGAAAGTTGGAGATAGAAGAGTTCTTACTGGTCTACATGGTGGATGAGGTGGACCTGGAGTACAACCGACGAGGGCTCACGCAGATAGTGAAGTGACTGTATTTTTGGCTAGGACAAAGGCTTTATGTACCTTTTCTGAGAAAGGGAGTTTTGCATTTCACCAGATGTGAAGAGTGTGGATCGTCTTGTGAAATTCTAAACTGGCGCCGTCCTGACAGCTTCCAATCTATATTTAGATGTTGTTTTGTGACTTCCATCTATCTCGAATTTAGATGTTTTTGACTTCTATCTCTTTAGCTCAACTCATAATCTATTACAGAGTTTTATTTATTAATCCTCAGTTTGTACAAAGTACATTACATATGATGATGTAATGACACATGTCAATAATGCGTATAATCATTTACAGATGTGTTTCAATTATACAATATGAAAATCTTGATATAAGTTATATACTATATGGGGTTGTTGGCTTAAATTACCATATATATATATCTCTATATATATAAAAGTCAATGTCTGTCTGTCTGTTTTGCGATAAACTCAAAAACACTGAACCAATTGGTATCAAATTTTGCATGTTGCTTTTTTAAACCTGAGGAAATTTTTCGGCTACATTTTGATTAGTATTTTTGGCTATTTCTTTTTTTTTTTTTTCATATGAAGAACTTTTTTTTTACGCGGAGTAATCCGGAATGGAATGAATACCCAAATATGGCCATTTTTTATAAGCATCGGTGGTTCAGTGGTAGAATGCTCGCCTGCCACGCGGGCGGCCCGGGTTCGATTCCCGGCCAATGCATTTTTTTTCAATTTTTGAAACTCATTTATATTACATACTAGCCTGAATGACCCGGGCAACGCCCGTGTTTTACCCAATAAAATTGGCGCCTTTAATAAATGCATATCCTAATCCTAATCAATCAGTCATAGGCCGCCTCTGTCACGGATGGCCGGCGCCCTCCTATTGGACGGCTACGATCACGTGTCATCGTTGGCGCGTAGGTGACCTTGAGTGACGTAATGCCCCCTCCCCCTCCCCCCCCTGCCGGCGGCGCGCGCCCGTTGGCTGCCTGCGAGCACGTGACCTCCCTGTGCGCGCGCATCCGTGACAGAGGCGGCCAGCCAATGACTGACTGATCAGGAAAGACTCTCGTGACTATATATAGTAATAATAAAAAGGCATATATATTGAATTGAATAAGATATGCATTTGCCAATATTTGCCTTTTTTTTAATCTAATGATTTTAAATTTGGATTGTTCTATTTTCAAAATATAAATATATCTATATTAATATGTGAGAAATTATATAAGTATTTGTTCAAAATCTTAATTTATTAGTTAGGAATGAGTACATTTTGTGTAGAAATAGGATTAGTTGACTTTATAAGGTAAACTTATTCATCGGTTTGTATCCCTCAGGATAGCTCAGTTGGCAGAGCGGAGGACTGTAGATGTATTTAAGCGGTGATTCGTAGGTCGCTGGTTCAAATCTGGCTCGAGGGAGTTTTTTTTTTGTAGATGCGCGCGCATCCGTGACAGAGGCGGCCGGTCGATGAGGAAAGACGGTCGTGACTATATATAGTAACTAGCCGAATGACCCGGGCAACGCCCGTGTTTTACCCGATTGAATGTTTTTATTCAAATACTATTTGTTACAATTATAAATTGGAGCCGTGGATGTCACTCTTGTGAAACGTCCCGCTCCAAACTTTACATGTACATTAGGTCAGCTGGTATTACCCCTCATTTTCACCGCTAGAGGCGCGAGCGAATTGACTTTTTGTAAATATACATAATTATTAAGATAGAAGCTTCTATAGAAGATAATTATCATAATTATTATGCGCGCGCATCCGTGACATGAGGAATTGAGGAATTGAGGAAAGACAGTCGTGACTATATATATACTAGACGAATGGCCCGGGCAACGCCCGGGTTTTACCCGAGTGCGTATATATTTTAAAAATGTTTTAATTAAAATACTATTCGTTACAATTATAAATTGGCGCCATGGATATCTCTCTTATGAAACGTCCCGCCCCAAACTGTGTGTGTCTTGAAAAAATAAAAATAAAAATGTGAACGGAAAAATATGTCCAGGGTAGCCTAGTGGTCATGGCATCTGCCCGGTAAGCGGAAGGTCGTGGGTTCGATTCCCATCCCTTGACACTTTTTTATTTTATCCATTCTGACCAAAATCTATCCGTGAACTTCACACAGTGAACTTCACACAGAGAGAATAAGGCAATTATATAAGTAGATAATCCAAATTGTGCCTTATCACACACTATTTTTTATTTGGCCTTATTACCTTGTGTTTATAATCTATGACGTAATGCCGGCGGCGCGCGCCCGTTGGCTGCCGGCGAGCACGTGACCTCCCTGTGCGCGCGCATCCGTGACAGAACCGGCCGGCCCATGACGTTCGTGACTATATATGTTGATGGATGGATAATAATAATAATATAATAATAATAATAATTATTATTATTATCATTAGATAATAATGATCATAATTATGATGCGCGCATCCGTGACATGAGGAATTGAGGAAGGACGGTCGTGACTATATATGTTGATAATATAAATATATATTATTATATCAACTGTATTAATTAAATCAAATACCTAAACACTAATATAATACAATTTTTGCCATCACACACACTTTTTTCCTGTAGTTTATGTGTTACTTCTGTATTGCTATTCTATGGCACCTCTAATATTTATTATTCATGTAATTTCAGTATGAAGGAAATTGCACTCGGTGGAATTCTCGGGCGAAGCCGGGTCATTTACCTAGTATATATATAAGTATCTATATAAATGAAATCCAAAAATCGATGTTTGTTATCGAGTTGCGCAAAATCTACAGAATAAATCATTATAAAACTTCGCATGTAGGTAGCTGAAGATTTCGTTTAACATATAGGCTATTCAAAAAACTGGTAAGGTTAATGTGCTATTTTTTTAAATATAAAACAAAAAGCGTTAGTTCCAGCCTTTTACTGCTTGGCGTAGCACTGGTCGTGACGATAAATGAATTTGATTGGTTAATAATTTTACACATAGTTTGTTTACACGATGGATGTTTTTAAACGGTAAGATTATCCAATCGCCGTGAAACTTTAGAAAGTTATTTATTATACCACTGGGAAGGTTTCTGGTTTGAATTTGATTTGAAATAAATATTTGTTGCGATTTTATTCGCAAATTTTCCACTTTCACTCGCAAGCAGCGCCTCTCGCTGTTTCTGGTAAAATTACATTTATATATTGTACAAATTCAAACAAATGTTTGTTAGGCAAACTTTAACTCGGGTAAAACCCGGGCGAAGCCGGGTACACATCCGCTAGTATGTTTATAAATCTATATATAGGTGGATTGGATGTTTTCTAGAATAGTTTCAACAAATGTTTTTTAGGCAAACTTTTACTCCCGGTAAAAACCGAGAACATTCGCTAGTGAATATATATAGAACGGAATTTTTTGCCGTGAGCATATATTGATTTATAGAAGCAAAGGACGTTTTCTCATTAAAATAGACATCAAAATTAGACATCTATTGCGTTGACAGTCATTTTACTAAGGCCACATTCATCCAAATTAGATTTTTCATGGGAGTAAATAATCATTGCGTTGATCATTTTTTGCCCATTAAATCTTCTCCAGTTATGTTTCCATTTTTAAGCTGATATACAAAACTCAACTCATTTTATTCGCTACCAATCTCTAAATAGCTCCTTTATGACGGAGGAGTACTTACTATCAAATCTATCTTTGAAAATTAAACGATTTATAGCCCGTCAAAAGATACTATGGCTATTTTTCCTCGAGGATATCACGGGATTTTGGAATAGCGACCCTTCAAATTGCTACTTCTGCAATGTTGGCATCCAAGACAATTTGGTCCATTATCTATTACATTGCCCATTTCTACAGGAAAAGAGACTGAAAATTCTCGAAATTTCGGGGCTAACTCACTACAATGAAAACAACATGTATATAAATTTTTACTACTCTCTTGCTGCATAAAACATTTGTTTATAAATATTTAAAAATTTTCAAGGCGATTGATAAAATGAGGGAAGAAGTGCTCAACTCCACAGACAACGGCTGATTGCTCCCCGTCCCCTCTAAATTGCTTTTCCTCCTCACTCATGTACATATATAACCTTTTAGGGGAATCCCCTTGTAAGACAATAGTGTCTTAATAAAGGTTTTTGTTGTTGTTTCCATTTTTAATGTTGTATCGTTACTTTTCGAAGAAACAGTTAAAGCGACGTTAGGCATAACGGCCATTTGTATATAAACATATTAGCCATTTCATTTTCATATATAAATTATTTTTTATTTATATAATATAACTTCAATACATCTTTTACTAGATTGTCCTGTTTTTCAAGAATATAGAATCGAAAATAATTTAATAGTAACAGATCCAAGTATTTTTATTTCCAGTAAAGAAATGTACAGTTAAATCTGTCTATAGAGCCCCCTCTAAATAGCGTCTCCCTCTCTATAGCGCCCGATTTTAAATACGTAGTACGATGCGATTTACATTAAAAGTGACCTGTCTATAGCACCCCCTCTCTATAGCACCCTATTTTGGTGAGTCCCAAGAGATGTCACTATAGACAGGTTTAACTGTATATTAAAGCTAATACCTTTTTAGATATATTTTAAATTATATAGCAACAAATATCTTTTAAGAAATTGAAAATTTATATTATGTTGATTGTACATATTGCCAGACATTTCTTTCTTTTGTATACAGTTCTTTTTTTTATTTTTCTCTCTTTCTCATTGTTAACATCATATGACTATTCTATTCACGGCCTAAAATTATTGTATAAATATCTATAGACAAATGTCACACATGTATGACAGTGTAAGTGTCCCTAGGGGGACATAGCGCTTTAAATTGAAATAAAATAACTCATTTTTATATTAAAAGCTTTTTTTTTAAATTTAACTTGCCTATCTGTCTGTCTGTCGCCAAATCTTGTAATCAATTTTTAATATACTTATAGGGCACCTAGAAATATAAAATTTGGTACACATGTTCAACCCTGATGACAATGCTAGTTGACCAATTTCCAGACTTCTGGGTTGTCAGGTTGGCCAAGAAGGGACAAATTTCCAAATATCCTTTCAAATTTTATAAATTTAATTTTAATATGCTTCCAGACCACACACACATATAGAATAACAAAACTCACAATACTCGCTCAGTCCAATTAATAATTGACAGATATACAGACATACATTCATTTTTCTATATAGATATTAGCAGTAATTAAACGTAACAGTAAGAAAATGTTGATTTCAATATATGTAAATAGAGTCTCTTAAGAAAGACCACCTAAAAACGTGACTCAACTTGTTTCTCCTGTGGGTGGTCTCTCATTGGAGATTCTAATTGATATTAAAGAATCTCTAATAGACCTTTAATAAGAGACTGCCTCTTGGTGAGACGGGTTAAGCTACGATTTTAGGAATCCTCTCAATGGAAGCTCTACTGTATCTACTTTTTCACACTGTTTGGCTTAATAAATGCCATTTTAACCATTTTGAATGTGTATCAATCCAGTCTATTTTTAGATATTTTATAGGCAAAATCACTTCATTTCAATTCATAGGGAATTTTCAACTTTTTTTTTGTCTTCATTCAGCTTACTTTCTATTATATTTTAAGCCATTGTTCCATTATACATATTTAATACCATATACACTGTTTTACTTTCAAAAATGTCATTAATAATTTGAATACAGACACATTGAAAACCTTCTTTATAATGATGATAATTCTTAATAAAAATTTAATGGAATTTGGGAAATAAAACGAAACGAAAAAAGGAAATCTGACAAAAAATAGCTTTATAACTTTTCCCAAAGTTTTAAATGGCCAAATATATATAGCAAGTGGTTATATAAATAAAGTTATACACAAAGATAAAATATAGATTTTAAAATAATTTTTTTACTTAATTTTAATGCATTGTAAATTCTTCAGGGTCATTGGTAGTTATGTGGAAAATTTGGTGACATTTGGTTATGTAGTTTCTGAGTTTATCGATAAACAGACAGACACATTTTGATTTATATATATATAAATATAATACAGATATAATAAATCAGAGTGGTGAAAATATAACAGATTAATTAATATTTATTCTTGTTTTTTTTTAAAAAAAAAAGGTTTTTCAAACTAATAATTAGATACAAACCTTTCTGGTAGTACAGGGTGATCCAAAAGTCCCGCACAACTTTAAAAATTAATAACTCCGCGAATATTTGCGCTAGAGCAATGCGGTAAACACCATTGTGTTCAGGATGCAATGGGATTTTTTATGGCAAATAATGAAATATTCGAAATTGATTTTAGTTACAACTTTATTCGCTAGATGGCACTCTACCAGAATCGGCGATTCAGCGGCCAAATTGTTTGATAAATTGAAAAAAATAACTGAACGACACGTATTTTTCCTTTTTGAATACCAGGAAAGAACCCTAATAATATCAAATGATAAATTAATAAAACACCATTTCGCCAAAAGTTAGAAGAAATGGTTAACGATTTTTAATTACAATCTGAGATATGTAAAATAGGTATATGCAAATTGAAACATGTAGCAAAATAAAAAATATATATATTTTAGATACGGTTTGTTTTCGAGAGAAGATAATAAATTTATAATATTTTTAATTCAACTCTCTCTCAGTATCGATTATATTTATTTTAATTCATTTGAAAAATATGTATCTATCCCTGATAATTTATTTTACTCTGGAATGCCTTTGTTGTTGTTGTCGTGTCCAATAAAGAGCCTCAGATGTCTCCATGCATCTCCATCACAGCAACAGCAATATCCACTATCTTGGGTGTGTAAAGCTGCTGCTCTAGGTCTGTGTCAATTTTCTGCAAGGCTGCGGCCATTTCTGGGTATGAGAATATGTGGGTAGGTGTTAGTTCCACTAAGGAGAGTTGTTGCATGTCCTATAGGTTCTTGTGCCATCTGGATGTATTGTCATTCCTTTATAGTGTTTTGTTCTGAGTCTTGTTATAGTTTTTGTCATTTTTCTCTCAGAGTTTATTTCGCATTTTGATCTTTTCTTATTTTTTGTTTAATTATCTTGTACTAGACGAATGGCCCGGGCAACGCCCGGGTTTTACCCGAGTGCGTATATATTTTAAAAACGTTTTAATTCAAATACTATTCGTTACAATTATAAATTGGCGCCATGGATGTCACTCTTGTGAAACGTCCCGCCCCAAACTGTGTGTGTCTTGAAAATATAAAAATAAAAATGTGAATTTTCATAAAGATTTCATCATGTCGATTTTTTTTTTTGCATTTCACCTATTAAATCGATAGAGATAATTACATTTGCAACATGAACTTAGGTATATTGACTAAATAGAAAACTGCATAGTAATAAAGATCATTTTTTAAAGGCACTATATCGTTTTTTTTTTCAATAAAATCGAAACAAAAATTAACGATAAATAACGATAATTGCCTTAAAAAGAAATTGCCTTAAAAAAAAAGAAACATTCGCGGTGATTTTGTCTTGCATTCGTTTATACAATTATTATATACGAATGACCCGGGCAACGCCCGGGTTTTACCCGATTAAATGCTTTTATTCAAATACTATTCGTTACAATTTTAAATTGGCGCCGTGGATGTCATTCTTGTATAATATATAAATGAGTTTTAAAAATTGTAAAAAAAAAAAAAAATGCATCGGCCGGGAATCGAACCCGGCCGCCCGCGTGGCAGGCGAGCATTCTACCACTGAACCCCTGATGGTTATGAAAAATCCCATCCGTGAGCTTCAAACAGACAAACAGACAAACAGACAGAATAAGGCAAATATATAAGTAGATTTTGACAAAGCATCAGCGTCAAATAATGACATTTGTTCTTTCCTTTGGCCCAACTTTCTGGCTTCCTTAGCCAATTCAAATGCCATTTCATTACCCCCGATCCCAACATGGGCAGGAATCCTTTGTAGAATGCAGTTCTTCTCCAATGGTTCCAGTTGGGTAAGTAACGAGTGTATTTTCTGTGTGATTTTAGTATTGCCCTTCTGAATTGCTTCTAGAGCGGATATTGAGTCGCTGTATATTAAAATTCCTTCTGCTTGATGCAGGGATGGTTGGTTAAGGCATACATCAAGGGCTTTCCAGATAGCTGTCAGTTCACAAGTGAAGTTTGACGAAATCTGTCCTGCTCCTTCTTTGATTTTGATGTGTGTTCCATCTTGCAGTACTATGTTAATTCCGGCCCCTCCATTACTCAGGCTAAGGTCTGAAGATCCATCTGTATATGCTGTTAAAGGGGGTGACCTAGCATTTTTAATCAAGGATTTGTACTATGAGGACATAGCTGTTAACACATCAGACCTCGAAGCCCAAGGTATCAGAGTCTACCTCAATCAAAACAAAGCCATCAACATATACAATATGTATCACCCTACAAACAATAAACTTATTGACGATGAAAAAATGGCTCAATTTCTTACAGACAACACTATTATTGTAGGTGACCTTAATGCCAAAAATCAACTATGGGGATGTTCCACGCCAAACCCAAGAGGCAAAATACTATCAAACATATTTAACGACAATGCCTTCATGTGCTTAAATGATGGGAATCCTACCCATCATTCCTACAGCTATAATACTGCACAAGCACTTGATATAAGTTTTTACTATCCTGACATTTTCCACAAATGCAAATGGCAAATATTAAAAAGTATTGGAAGTGATCATTTGCCTAATTTGATTGAAATTAGCACCAAGACCAAAACCAGCTCAATTAAAAAAAATTCTGGAACTTCAAAAAGGCTAATTGGATATCTTTCAAAAACACCATTATTAAAGCAGCCAAAGTTTCAATACCAAGAGGTAATATCAAGAATTGGATTCCAAATTATACACACTAGGCAAAAAATATTCAAACACTTATAACTAAAAAAAATGAACTACGGAAAAGTGCACCCAAAACCAAACAAATTGTAGAACTGAACTGAACATTGTGAATGCAAAAATAAAAAGATTATACGTAAATGTCAAAAGGGAAAAATGAAAACAAACTTGTGAAAACCTGAAACCAAGAAACCCAAATACAAAACTTTGGCATTTGGCAAAATAAATTGAAAGATCCCAGTCACAAATTGAAAAAAAAAAAAGATTAAGAATACAGTTGGACACCAGCAACTAATGACAAAAATGCTGCCAATCTTTTAGGTAATTCATATCAAAAAGGTAGTAAAATCAAATATGAAATAAAAGTTGAGAAAGTTGAAAAAAAGGCCCGAAAGAGTATTCATGACTGTAAAAATTTCACCAGCACATAATATTTTTCCATGAAAAAATTCAATATGAAAGAGCTAGCTTATGCATTAGAAAACACTGACCTAAACAAGACTCCAGGGCCAGATGGAATCCATAGCCAAATGATATCAAACTTGGACAAAATTGGCAAAATCAAATTTGAAATAAAAGATAAGAAAGTTGAAAAAAAAAGGCCCGAAAGATTATTCATGACTGTAAAAATGTCACCAGCACTCATAATATTTTTCCATGAAAAAATTCAATATGAAAGAGCTAGCTTATGCATTAGAAAACACTGACCTAAACAAGACTCTTGGGCCAGATGGAATCCATGGCCGAATGATATCAAACTTGGGCAAAATTGGCAAAGAAAGACTTCTTAATATTTTCAATAACTCCTGGAAAACTGGAAAATTGCCTCAAGACTGTAAAAATGCAACAATAATTAACATTAAAAAACTTGACAAATCTGCTGATGACCCAAAAAACTACCGACCTATCTCCCACAAGTATTTGCTGCAAATTAATGGAAAAAATTATACTCAGACGACTCACCTACCCCCTCAATACAAGAAATCTCTTACCATAAGAGCAATATGGATTTAGGAAAGGACATGAGACAATAGACCAACTCTAAATTTTCACACAAAAGGTAAAAGATGCACAAAACAGAAAACCAACTAACCACACCATAGCTTCTTTTTTAGACCTTACACAAGCTTTTGATAAAGTATGGAAAAACAAGTTAATTACAAAATTATACAAACATTTCAAAATTGATGGAAAAGCTATCACTTGGATAAATGATTTCCTTAAAAATAGATACATCAGGGTCAAATATAATGGCACTCTATCTAAAACCTTCAAATTGTTTAAGGATTACCACAAGGATCATTCCTTAGCCCAAATCTCTTCACCCTATTTATTGCAGGCATAGAAGAAAAAAATTCACATAAAACCAATATTGGACTTTTCGCTGATGACATTATTCTATGGAGCAGCAGCACTAACTGGAAAAAAGCTGAAAGGGATTCAAACAAGACTCTTCTCCATCTAGAAAAATTTGCTAATTAACATAAATTTGAATTTAACCCCCGATTGGTTCGACACAGGAGAGATAGAGGTTCCTAAAAATAGTACCCCTCCCCCCCCCCTCCCCGTTGAGAGCAGGACAAGCCTGCACAAGGCCTCCCTGCCTCTCGCCACCATCTCTTCCGCCTGGTATTGCCAACCCATCTTGTCATCAATGACTACCCCCAGGATGGTCATCCTATTGACCAACGCTACCCTCCGTTTTCCATCCGGATAGCCGGCTTGTGTTCCCATTTGATCCCTTTCCTTTTAGTTCTTATCTCCCTAGATTTAAAGCTGAGGGCTTTAGTTTTGGAGACATTGAACTTAAGGCCAGAGTCATGGGCCCAGTTCGAGAGGATTTGGAATGAAGTTTCAACACACTTCTCAGCCTTCGCTCTCGAAGCAGCCTCAATGATGAGGAACTGGTTGTCAGCATAGAGAACCAGCCTGGCTCCTTCAGGTAGCTCCTCTTGGAAAACGGTGTTTACCAGGAGATTCCACAGAATAGGTCCGCAGCAAGAGCCCTGGGGGCAACCCTTAACACAGTTTCTTTCCAACTTCAGCCCACCAAAACTGAGGCTAATCCGTCTATCCCTCAGGAAGTCACGAACCAAGCTGCACAAATTATCAGGACAACCCATGTCCATCAAATTTCTCATCAGCTTATTCCAGCTCATGGAGTTGAACGCGCCATCAATGTCTAGGGCCACGAGAATAACCCAAGCACCCTTATTTAAGCCCATATCAACCCCCTCTAACACCTCGTTTAGAGCTGTGGTTGTGGATTTTCCTTCCCTAAAACCATGTTGGAAAGAGGAAAGGAGCTCATTTCTCTCTAGCCAGTGCTTCAGTCGCTGAGCTAGTAGGCTATCCAGAACCTTACCTAGACACGCTAGTAAGGAAAGCGGACGATAATAATTAGGAGAATTACCCTTTCTACCAGACTTTCCTAGAAGCACTACTCGGGCAACCTTCCATGCCTCAGGAAAAGTACCAGTGTCCAGGCACCTATTGAATAACCTGGCAAGAAGAGATAGGTGCATCCTCACCAGGGCTTTCACGACCGTGTTATCGATCCCGTCGGGACCAGGAGATTTCCTGTTCCCGAACTTGAAAGCCGTCAGTTTCACCTCATTCTCAGAAAAGGGCGGATCCACCAAACCACAAGTGGTCAGAGAGATCTCGTCCTCTGGTTCTCGTTTCCGAAGTTCCGATCCAAGATGAGGTCCAGGGTCTCCTTCAGGTCCTGAGTCTTGAACCCATCTTCCCCTTCAAGTAGCCTCAAGTTAGCGGATCACCTTATCTTCCCAGAGACAGCCCTGTAAGGGAGACCGTATGGATTAATCTCCAGTACGGTTCTGCATTGCTCCCTCCAGTGTTTCCTCTTCGCCCTTTTGGTGTGTCTCTTGTACCCTGCTAGGACCTTCTGGAAAGCTATTCTTCTCCTAACTCTCTCTTCGCCCGTACTATTCTGGAATAGCTTCCTCATGGCCCTGACTCTCTTCCTCTCGATCTTCAGCTCCTCGGTCCACCAAGGCTGTTTAAACTTTTTAAATGCGGTAACCTTTCCAGATCCAGGCCCCAAGGTTTTGCACGTTGGTTATATCCTGGTGGAGCTCATTGACCATGCTATTAATAGAAATTCTGTCAACTGCTCCAGCCAATCTATTCCCAAGTGTGCAAGAAAACCGGCGTCTGAATCTTTCAAGGTTAAGCCCCCTGATGCTGTACCGAAGAACTATCTCCACTGATGGCGGTTCCACTTCACAACTGGTCTCAAACCTGATGAGTAATGTGGTCGCTTACGTCTGTGGGGTCCGTTTCCCACCTCAAACGCCGCATCCTGCTCGTTCTTGCCAGGGAGAAGTCTATGATGTTTTCACCGTTTTCCGTGGCAAACGTCGATTCACCATAGACGTTCGAAATCTCCAGACTCTGACCAATAACAAGATCGACCACGCCTTTCCTTTAGAATTTTTCTCCCTGTCCCCAAACAGCGGGGTGCGCGCGTTAAAATCTCCGTCAATCACGATCTCATGCCCTTCCCTCCCAACCAAAAAATCATTTAGGAAGTCCAGCTTACCGAGGTCGCTGTCCTGAGGTGGTATATACGTAGAGAGGCAAACCAGTTTTAGATCCGCCGCCTCGATCTGTGCAGCCACCGCCTCCTCCCAGGACCCACAACCCAAACAAGAATCTCCCCGGACCAGTAAGGCGGGTGTGTTGCTCTCGCTAGAGAAAAAACTGTAACGAGTATCTAGACTTATCCTCCCGTCATCCTCCAGGTACATCTCCTGCACCAGGATAACATGAGGGCGATCACTTTTAATGATCCGGTCTAGCTCCTCGGAGCTCCTCCTCGAATGAGCGCAATTTAGCTGCACGAACCTCCACACCTCCTTGTTTTGCCCCTCTACCATCGCCTCCCGTTCACGTACCAGGCCTTCACCGAGCACTGCGTACTCCGGGGGCGATGATTATTTCTGCCGTACCTCTTGTTGTCCTCTAAACAGAGCCACCAACCCGGTCTCATATAGCATCCCTTTTCTTGAGAGTGCACGCCCTCGCACCTCCTACACCTCTTAGGGTGTTCGCAGGTCCTTGCGATATGACCGGGCCTAAGGCACCTGAAGCAAGTTGACACTGCTTCATTCACCCTGATAGGTACCATCCTGGCACCTATCTTCAACCTCTTCTTGCCAAGGAGGGATTTCATGGTGGCCTCCTTTAGGCCTGAAATGACCCAATTCGTTGCGTAGGGCCTCCATGTACTCTCTGGATAAAATCTCATGTATCCTTCCAAGAAGTCCTCACACCTCGAATTTTGGAGCACCACCATTTCTCTTAGCGTCTCCTCTTTGATGTTAGAGTTGATACCCAAGAGTATCAGCTCCCTCCTAGCCTCCTAGCCTCAGTGCAGGCTCCCTCTCTATAGCCTCCACGGCCAGTTTCTTGTCATCGGGGTTCTTCAATATGAGAGCCACAGCTCCCCCGAATCATTTTGAGGTCATAGCAGTGCCTAGGAATCCTACCAGCGATGCTTTTCAGCACCGCGAGCATTAACCTGGACCCCGCATCCTCACTCCACTCAACTACCAGGGTCAGGTCCTCCTTCCATCTAGGGGGGGCCCTTGACCTTTGGGGGTTCTGGCTTGGTAGTCTTGGCCGCCTTGGGGGGATCCTTAACCTATTTAGCCCTGATCTTCTTCGGGGGAGGAGGTTCTTTCACCTCCTCTGTAGGCGTCGCTCTCGGTGGGTCCTCTTTTGATCCGGCTGTCACCTCAGTCCTACCCTCTTCCTCTTTTTCTGAAGGCTTCTTAACCCTTTTCTTCTTCTTTTTCTTCTTTTCCACCATCACGCTGTTCCTAGTGTGAATAGGTTGTTTTGGGGGAGATGGCGGAACAGCTTTCTCGTCTCTAGTTGGTATTTGGACCGAGGCTCCCTCTACCTTGCCCTTGTGGGCTCCTCCGTCTTCTCGTTTCGAGGCGTCTCTCGTTTAGGGAGAACTGGGGAAACGTCATTGGGAGTACATACCTCGACTTCAGCTAGTTTCAGCGACTCTAAAAGAGCCGCTGCCACTCCCCTCTCTATGCCATACTGCAGGGTGGTCGGACTGAGCATCTTTTCCTCCAGGTTCCGCTTCTCCACCCGCAGGAGCTCGAGCTTTTCAAGAGCCGACCTATGTTTCTTGAGAAGCTTATCGAAGCATTGCTCGAGGATGTTCAGGTGAACATTTCCAATCTTCCTCCCTAGACGTATGGTGTCTAGGGAGTCCTGGAACGCCTCGGCAAGCTCCTTAAGCTTCGTGCACCACTTCTGGGGTGTCAATGCCTTATTTAGAAACTCATTCATATCATTCAGGTCATTGAGGTACCCTGCCTTGGTGACATCCATCGCAGCCCCCGACTCCTGGACTATTGAGCCGATTCTCGTTTCAGACGAAGGGTCAAACAACAGGAAAGGATCCACAGAGATCTCCATGTTGATGATCCTGTTGAGGCCGATATCAGGGGGGGGGGGTGGACGATCCTTCCTATCCTCTCGCTCTGGGTATCCAGATCTAGCTGTGCGGAAGGCGCCTGAGCTCAAATTCTCAGGCGGCCGCGTCGCTTTTCAAGGACTCAAGTGGGCACCCTGCCTATCCTCTCTCGAGTCGTGTCGACTCTCGCTGTGTGGAGGCTGCCTGCTTCCATAGGGGACTTCCCTGGGCCTTCAGTGGGCGCGGCAGGGGAATTATTAGAAATATCCAACGAGGTATTATTGGGCATACGCTCGGAGCCCGAAGGAATTTGAGAGTCCTCGGGCTCACCCTTGTCTTCAGGGTTTTTTTCAAGAGGGATGCATGAGAAGTTACTAGACCCAATACGTCGAGCTGGCCTATCAGCTCTGTCTAGGTCGTTCACTCCACGGCAAGAGGGATCTGCCTCCCACCCGTTCTCAGGCACTACCTGTGTCTCATTGGTAATGTCAGTCTTTATATTTTGTATTGGCATTATTGGGGAGGGGGGGGTGTAACCTGTATTATAATGACACCAGAACGCCACCATGTCACGCAAGGCTGAACTGGGCATATCCGTCTTTCCAGACTTGTCAGACGAGCTGTCAGCGTTGGCCACGTTCTTGTTAGAAACGTGCTCAGGACGCACCACGGGAAGGTGCTGATCAGCATATGTAGGTAGCCGTCAAGTCTCCCTACTTTGCGGAATCTGCAACTGGACGTCACTCCTGTCACAGACCCCTATTAGCATCGCTTACTCTTCCACTGAGTTCCACAATGGTATGTCGTGATCAGTTAGCCCCTACCACCCTCTTTCAGGCAGCCAGGTACAGACCGCTACTACCCGCGAGTCGGGTGCCAAGGGCTGCAGATTCCAGGCACATAGTCCTACCCACTCTCCATGCTCAGAACTAGGGCACCGGGCCCAGCACAGTTGGTACCTCCCTGGAGCAGTAATGGCTACCCAGACCTCGAAGGTCCACAAGCCGGCTCACAGTTGGTACATCCTAGAAGCATTGGCCACCCAGACCTTACGTTGCATAAACCGTCACAGTTGGTACAGTGGAGTGGACCCAGGAGGAGCTCTGAACATCAGAAATAGACAGCATCAAACGACACTTACAAGATTTAGAATAGGCCATCTCAAGCCATTGAAGATAGAAAATAACAACAAAATCTACCCCACTTGCCCAAAATGTAGCTTGCAGCTCCAGAAGACATTGTGGCTTGCATTAGATGCACTAAACAGGACCTTTGGGAGAGGCCGCTGCTTATCATAAAACAGCTCGAGGAGCATGAACTCATGGAATTCGCGTAAACTTTACACAAGGGGATATGAAACAACAACAACAACAAATAATTTATCTGATCGTTTAAACCAATTGTGCCAAGTCCTTTCTTTTTAAGTATCTTTTTGTTCTTTTTTTTGTGCAGGGTTCATTCAAGTTAAGATTGATGATTACATTTGATGGCACTGGGGTAGGAAATATTGGTTCTTCTTGAATTTGAAAGTCATTGTGTTTCATATTTATGCCCTTTCTAATATTGTTGTCGTACTGAAGTGTTGAAGATTTTTTGAGTCTTTATTTTTGTATCCAGTTTAAATAGGTTTTATGGGATATGTGTTACGTTTCTTTACTTTTTAAGCTATTGGTGAATTTTATTGTTTTTATTTTGTCTTCTGCTTTCGAGCGAGTAGGTCTAGACCACATTCTCTCTGAATTTTCTCATTGTTGTGGATGAAACAGCACCAGTGATTATTTTGGCCGCTTTTGCTTGAACACTGTCTAGTCTTCCTTTTAGTGATGAGCTTGAGGGAGCCCAGACGAGTGTTGCATATTCCATTATCGGCCTTATTAAGAGGTGATATATGTTGTTCTGAGAATTCTGGGTTTTGCTCCCCAATTTGTTCCACATAGCCATCTCAGAATGTTTAGTTTTCTGGTAACTCTATTTGAGGTGCTAATTATGTGTTCTGTAAATAGCAATTCCTCATCAATGACAATTAAAATAATTTTATTGACATCTTGTCAATACATGCAAGGTGCACAGTCTGCACTATTTTAAAAAAGATAATATGCATTATATATACTATGTACAATGAATATGGCGCCTCTGCCAGCGCTGCAGAGTTTGGTGGAGAATCGCCAGTGGGTCTCCAGCAACACCACGCATTTTGCGATCTACGATGAATACGTAGATCGCGTACTTCTCCGCTGAGGAGATGGTGATGGCGTGGTCCTCGAGACCAACTGGAAAGATCCAGGACTGCAGTATCACACCTAGGTATTTTGGATTTCTAATTTTATCAATTATTTGGTTGTTTATGCTTATTTTGGGGTTATTTTTATGCCTTTTTTCCCTGTCAGTGGAGAAGACGCATAGGTTTGGTTTTATTGGGTTTATGGTCATTTGGAGTTCCATTGCCCACTTTTCCAGTCCTCTCATTGATGTGCTCAGTATTTTGTCTGATTTTTCTATACTGCTACTTGTGTGCCATATGGCTATATCATCTGCATAACAGGCAACATTTGTGTCTTCAGTGAGGTAAGGATGGATGTCGTTAATATATAGCAGATAGAGTAGAGGACTGAGCACAGATCCCTAAGGTACACCAGCCCATGTTCTTCGGTCCTTGGAAAATTCTCCATTGACCCGAACCTTTATCCTTCTTCCCCTTGAGAAGTCTGCAATCCAGATTATGGTTTTTCCTCTTACTCCGATGCTGTGCAGCCTTTCAAATAATTTATCCCTCTACACTCGATCAAAAGCTGAGGTCATATCCAGGAATACGGCCGTTGTCTTCTTTGGCGGTTTTTCCTGGAAAGAATCTATTATTGATTGGTAGAAGTAGAAAGTTGATCAGCTGTACAATGTCTGGATCTATAGTCAGTTTGGTAGAAGTTTATTATTTTATTGTTAGTGAGCCAGACTATGAGCCTAGAGTGGATAATTCATTCTGTTATTTTACAAAGTATGCTAGTAAGAGCAATTGGCCGATAGTTCTTGTATTCCTTGGCATCCTTGTTTGGTTTCAGTATTGGCACTATAATTGATATCTTCCAATTCTTTAGCAGTTTACCAGTTTGCCATGAAATGTTCAATATTCGTAGGAGTTGAATTTTTGCTTTGTCTACAAAGTGTTTAATCATTTGACTAAAGATTAGATCATCTCCTGGTGACCTCTTGAATCTAACTTTTCTATTGATGAGTTTAGCTCATTCAGTGTGAAGTCTCTCGAGAAAATATATTGTTGATGGTAGTTTCTTGCTTGTTTATATCATTTTTTAGAGTCCTGTCTTCATTCGTGTAGTTGAGTCTGTAAGTGCTTGAAAGATATTCATCAATTATGTCAGCCATCTGTTTGTTCTCGTTCTCGCTGTTCTATTCATATCGGTTTGAGAATTGGAGGATTGGTGTTGGTTTTGTTTGTTTTCTAACACTCTAATTATATTCCAGTGTTGGCTGTCCTTTCCTGGATCCATTATTTTCGCAGAATTCTGCCATTTTTCTTGTTTGCATATCCAAATTTCTTGTTATATTTTGTGAATAATATCAATGAGTTCCTTTCTGTTTTCTTCTGTTCTATTTGTTTTAAGAAGTTCATTGATATTGTTTCTCTCTCTGCAATCATTGCCTCGATGTTGTGGCCCTTCCAGTAAGGTATCCACAGGTCTTTACGTCTCCTTCTAGGTATCGATGCTTTTGCAGCTTTGGATATGTTCGAAGGGAATTTTTTCAATTTTTTGTCAAGCGTTCTGAAATTCAATTCTTCGTTGCACAGTTCATCAAGCTTTTCTGTGAATTTTTTCAAGTCGGCTTTCCTAAAGTTCCATGTTCTTTAATTCTGTTGGACATTCTCAATTTTGAAGTTTAGGGTTGTTAAAATTGGTCTGTGGTCACTGATTTAACCTCTCAGGTTTTTCCATTGTGTTGTGGGTGCGATGTTGAAATTTATCGCTGTGATGTCTATTGCGGATTCTGTTTCTGTGGACTTGGATAGATAGGTGTTCTTTTCGTTATTTAACAGTGTAAGGTAGAGGTCGGTTAGCATGTCCTCAACCTGCTGACCTTTGTTATCCTGGACAGGTGATCCCCAAGTTGAACTTTTGGCGTTAAAATCGCCAAGTATGTTTGTGATATCCGAAGACGCTTCACTTAATGTCTCTATTGTGTGTGCCCATACAAAATTCAAAGATTTCACGAGATGAAAGTTGGCGATTTTGAGATGCGTCAAGAATTCGCTGCATGGGTTTTCCGGCAAATTGATATTGATGAAAACTGGCTGTCAAATGTTCTGTGGACAGATGATGCTCACTTTTCTATAAACGGATAATTTAACATTCAAAACAGCCGCATTTGGGCAACAGAAAACCCTAGGAATTTCACAGAAATGCCACTTCATCAGTCCAGAGTTACAGTTTTGTGTGGGTTCACATCTTCTTTTATTATTGGGCCATTTTCCTTTGAAAAAAATCAAAGGAAGAACTTTTAGACCCGTTTTTGTTACTGGGGAACGTTAATTTCAACTTTTAGGAGAAAAGGGTTTTGCATATCGCAGGGCAGACAAGTACTAAACGAAATAACATTCATGAAAGATGGAGGACCTCCTCATATCTCCCGAGGTGCCAAACAATTGCTGAAGAATACGTTCGGTGAAAATCGTGTGATAAGTCGCCACTTTATATACCAGTGGCCTCCAAGATAACCAGACTTGACACCTTGCGATTTTTGGTTATGGGGATACATTAAGTCGTGTGTTTATCGATGCTGGCCTACCACATTGGCCATGTTGAAGGCTTCTATCAGATGGCACGTTTTATCAATTTCAACAGATATGTTATTTAATGTTGTTCAATCTGTCATCTATCGTCTGCAGGCGGTGTTTGAGAATGAAGGGCGCCACATTGAGCAAGGATTGTGACCTAATACAAGAGAGAAGGAAAGTTACCCAATGTGTTATATAAGCTGCCATGTATTATATTATCTAACTATATTTTGCAGCTCTTTGTGTTGGGTTATGGGAATAATAAATGCTGTCCTCCAATGCTGTTATAACTTCTCGAATAACACTGGTACACACAATTTTACCCCTTATGTTTAATTTTTCGCTTTTCGCTCATTAGAAGAAATAGCATAAGGAATATTTTCTGTACACCAATAACTTTAGAAATTTTGTGCAAAAAATAATACAAAATTATTTTACTACCTCGTTTTTTGACGCAAAAGGTCGATTTAAAAATGATTTTTATTTGAGGGGACCACATTTTTAAAATTGTGCACAGCATAATAAGCAATGATAACATTTGACAAGCCCATAGGATATTTGGAATAAAGTACGACAAATATATTTTGTCACTCCCCTCTATATTTCACTTGTTGGATCATGACAAATATCCATTTAAATAGTCAAGTGTCGCCAATTAGTCAAGAAACTACACATCCTTATAGCAAGAAATCCTATTAATAGTGCCATCATAATTTTTGGTACTATATAAACATTTCAAAAAATCGCAGTGTTTTTCAAACATTCAATCTATTTCACAAAACCCCATCTAAAATATAAATATTTTTGCTGCATGTTTAAATTTGCATTTACCTATTTTACATATCTCGGATTGAATTTGAAAATTGTCATCCAAATATTCTACTTTTGGCGAAATGGTGTTTTATTAATTTATCATTTGATATTATTAGGGTTCTTTCCTGGTATTAAAAAAGTAAAAAATACGTGTCGAACATTTATATTTTTCAATTTATCAAACAATTTGGCCACTGAATCTCTGATTCTGGTAGAGCGCCATCTAGCGAATAAAATTGTAACTAAAATCAATTTCGAAATTTTCATTATTTGCCATAAAAGATTCCATTGCATCCTGAACATAATGGTGTTTACCGCATTGCTCTAGCGCAAATATTCGCGGAGTTATTAATTTTTAAAATAGTGCGGGACTTTTGGATCACCCTGTATATTAAACAATTTCTCAAAGCTAAATTGCGATGTAATGAGTAGTTTGGTCCGGCATAAAGAAGAGGCATATAATCATTTTTTTCGATATGCATGATAATATTTCTAGAAGATTGTTGAATTATAACAGATAAATTAGAATATTTATCTTGATTATTTTTAGGCGAAAAGTTATTTCAAAAATTTTATTTGCTAGAAACCTTCCCAGTACTATACTAAATAACTTCCCAAAATTTCATGGCGTTCCAATGAGTGTTTTGGTCAGGCATAAAGGACAGACACACCACACACACATACATTCATTTTCATATATATAGATGATCTGGCTTTGTGTCTTCTACTCGAATGAATGTTTTCTGTTAGAATTTGGTTCTTCATACTAAAAGTGAACTCGCTTCACCCGTGGTCTCTGCTCTTTTGGAATTTTTTTCCTATATAATTTTGTATCTGATTATCAAATATGATACAGCAATATTTTCATTATCTTTTTCTGAATAAAAAATAACTATTTTTTCCCAGAACCTGTCGATTTCAATTTTTCTTGGCTAAAAATGCGACAATGCTGGAAGTTGCGAAAGGATTTTTCAATAAATGTTCAAGACATGGAAGGAATTAGAAATCCAAATATTCAGATTCCTATCTAAAACGTTCTTGGAATTACAAGCAAATAAATGAGAAAAGCCAATAAATATATTAATTTTATCTACTTATATAATTGCCTTATTCTGTCTGTGTGAAGTTCACTGTGTGAAGTTCACGGATAGATTTTGGTCAGAATGGATAAAATTAAAAAAGTGTCAAGGGATGGGAATCGAACCCACGACCTTCCGCTAACCGGGCAGATGCCATGACCACTAGGCTACCCTGGACATATTTTTCCGTTCATAAAGTTAATATATGATGCCAATATATATAATAATTGTATAAACGAATGCAAGACAAAATCACCGCGAATTTTTCTTTTTTTTAAGGCAATTTCTTTTTAAGGCAATTATCGTTTTGCACAATTACTTAATCTTTAAAAATAAATAACAATACTTAAATGAAAATATGTTTCTTTAAATAAAATAAAATAAACTTTTAAATAGGTAACCTTTATGAGAACCTTTAAATATATATAAGTACCTTTAATCGATAATCTTTATAAGAATAAAATATGTAATTCATTAAATAGAAATTTAATTTTAAAAACACACAGTTTGGAACGGGACGTTTCACAAGAGTGACATCCATGGCGCCAATTTATAATTGAAACGAATAGTATTTGAATTAAAACGTTTTTAAAATATATACGCACTCGGGTAAAACCCGGGCGTTGCCCGGGCTATTTGTCTAGTCTGTTATAATTTAGTCATCTTATTCCAATATCAGCACGCATTAATTTATATTCATTATATATAGGTGTGTGTGTAACAATATACCACCATACATTTAACGACACCTTTTCAAATAGTTTCCCTTTTTCAATTAGTATGTTGTTACTTTTACCTATCTAATAAATTGTTTAATTATAATTCAAATTTTATATGTACCAATTATCCCCTATCAATAATCCACTGGGTGTCTCTAACTTTGTAATATAATTCGATAAATTTAGGGTTCCAAAAAGCAAAGAGACGCAGGTCTGTTAGTAACGGATTTTGCTTACGTCACTTCCGACCTCCAACGAGGAATTGACCATTCTGCTGCGAGCAGGCTTGCAGCTATTTAAGGTCAACCTCGTCTCAGTGATAAGGCTTTTTTTTTTTGGACTGGCATATATACGACTAAAAATAGCGTGAATAATTATTTAATTTAAAAAAAAAAACACTTAAAAAAAAACTTTTATTTTAAAATGCACTAAAAATAACAAAATAAATATTTCTGAAGTATTGCTTTTTTTTCTGAAGGTACAATTTAACAAATAAAATAATAGACTTAGAAATAAAAGCGGTGGGGTACAATAGTAATAAATATGAGATCAATGCGATTTTATATGAAGAAAATGATTAGCAAGATCATGCCTTTCATTAAATTTATACCTATCTGCTACATAAATGATTATCATCCCCCACCGCTTTTATTTCTAAGTCTATTATTTTATTTGTTAAATGGTACCTTCAGAAAAAAAAGCAATACTTCAGAAATATTTATTCTGTGTTTTTAGTGCATTTTAAATAGAAGCTTTTTTTAAAAGTGTTTTTTATAATTATTTATATACTAGACGAATGGCCCAGGCAACGCCCGGGTTTTACCCGAGTGCGTATATATTTTAAAAACGTTTTAATTCAAATACTATTCGTTACAATTATAAATTGGCGCCATGGATGTCACTCTTGTGAAACGTCGCGTTCCAAACTGTGTGTTTTTAAAACGTTTTAATTAAAATACTATTCGTTACAATTATAAATTGGCGCCGTGGATGTCTCTCTTGTGAAACGTCCCGCCCCAAACTGTGTGTCTTGAAAATATAAAAATAAAAATGTGAATTTTCATAAAGATTATATCATGTCGATTTTTTTTTTTTTGCATTTCACCTACTAAATCGATAGAGATAATTACATTTGCAACATGAACTTAGGTATATTGACTAAATAGAAAACTGCATAGTAATAAAGATCATTTTTAAAGGCACCATATCGTTTTTTTTTCAATAAAATCGAAACAAAAATTAACGATAAATAACGATAATTGCCTTAAAAAAAAAAGAAACATTCGCGGTGATTTTGTCTTGCATTCGTTTATACAATTATTATATACGAATGACCCGGGCAACGCCCGGGTTTTACCCGATTAAATGCTTTTGTTCAAATACTATTCATACAATTATAAATTGGCGCCGTGGATGTCATTCTTGCATAATATATAAATGAGTTTTAAAAATTGTAAAAAAAAAAAAAAAATGCAACGGCCGGGAATTGAACCCGGGCCGCCCGCGAGGCAGGCGAGCATTCTACCACTGAACCACCGATGGTTATGAAAAATCCCATCCGTGAGCTTCAAACAGACAAACAGACAGAATAAGGCAAATATATAAGTAGATTCACTCCTCATTGTTGGCTTTTTATCTTATATTCACTCTGTTGGCTTTTTATATTATATTTACTCTTCATTGTTGACTTTTTATCTTACATTCACTCTTCCCTGTTGGCTTTTTATATTATATTTACTCTTCATTGTTGGCTTTTTATCTTACATTCATTCTTCATTTTTGGCTTTTTATATTACACTAGACGAATGGCCCGGGCAACGCCCGGGTTTTACCCGAGTGCGTATATATTTTAAAATGGTTTTAATTCAAATACTATTCGTTACAATTATAAATTGGCGCCATGGATGTCACTCTTGTGAAACATCCCGTTCCAAACTGTGTGTTTTTAAAATGTTTCAATTAAAATACTATTCGTTACAATTATAAATTGGCGCCGTGGATGTCTCTCTTGTGAAACGTCCCGCCCCAAACTGTGTGTGTCTTGAAAATATAAAAATAAAAATGTGAATTTTCATAAAGATTTCATCATGTCGATTTTTTTTTTTTTGCATTTCACCTACTAAATCGATAGAGATAATTACATTTGCAACATGAACTTAGGTATATTGACTAAATAGAAAACTGCATAGTAATAAAGATCATTTTTAAAGGCACCATATCGTTTTTTTTTCAATAAAATCGAAACAAAAATTAACGATAAATAACGATAATTGCCTTAAAAAGAAATTGCCTAAAAAAAAAGAAACATTCGCGGTGATTTTGTCTTGCATTCGTTTATACAATTATTATATACGAATGACCCGGGCAACGCCCGGGTTTTACATATTAAATGCTTTTATTCAAATACTATTCGTTACAATTATAAATTGGCGCCGTGGATGTCATTCTTGTATAATATATAAATGAGTTTTAAAAATTGTAAAAAAAAAAAAAAAAATGCATCGGCCGGGAATCGAACCCGGGCCGCCCGCGTGGCAGGCGAGCATTCTACCACTGAACCACCGATGGTTATGAAAATTCCCATCCGTGAGCTTCAGACAAACAAACAGACAGAATAAGGCAAATATTGTTACATCATGATTAATGGCGTATTTCTTATATTATTTTTAATATATTTGAAATTTAAATTATATATTTATTTATTTTTATATTCTATGATATTTATTTAAAACGGATTATTTAGATTATCATCATTTGTATTTAGGTACACGTGTGACTTCACTGCTCTCTTTGATGTGAGAAAATAAATAAATTATTCTGGAGGCTACTTAAAGTAGACTTATCTCATTATTCCCTTATATAAATTTGTAGGATGGTTGAAACACGCTGTGGTAAGATGCAAGACCCAGCACAGGAGAGAATCATGGCTGAAGAGTCTGCCAAGCCGCAACCTGGTGCAACAATTGGTAGAGATGCTAGTTCCGACCCAGTTGTCCTGAATCCCAACATCGACATCCCCAAGTATGATGGAACGGAAGACCTTCGCCCATGGATTGAATCTCTTGAAGAAATTGGCTTCCTGTACCATTGGGCAGACTACATTATATCTCGTTATGCTGCCATGAATATGATTGGTAGCGCCAAAACCTGGCTGAACCTACACAAGATAAGTTTCACCAGCTGGGAAAATTTCAAGAGCCGCCTAATTGAGGATTTTGCCTCAGACGCCAACAAAGAAGAAATTAAGATGAAACTAAACAGGATGCAACAGTGGAATGAACCTGCAATCAGGTTCGCAGAGGATATCCTTGTACTGTGCAACAAGGTCGACCCCCAAATGGAAGAAAAGACTAAAATAAACTGGGTTATTGGAGGGTTAAAGAAAGAATACTCTTTTGCCCTTCACCTAAACCCTCCTAAAAATACCAATGAGCTCCTAGAAATTTGTAGAAAGCTGGATTTGTTCAAAAATAATTACCAAGAACGTGCAGAAAAATCAAAAGCTCTATATAATGGACCACGCTCTCCTCGTCCCCATCATCAAGAGCAATGGAAGAATGCTACGTCGTTCAGAAGACCATATCAGAACACCTCCAATCCCCAGGCCCCCGCTCCGAGGTACTACCAGAACACCTCCAAGCCCCAGGCCCCCACTCCGAGGTACTACCAGAACAAGCCTCTGCCCCAGGTATCTGCCCCTAGAAGATCTTACACTCCTAATCCTGAGCCAAAACCGGTCTACCCAAGTAAAATATACAATAAGAATCCAAATTCAATTAGGAATAGGACAGAAGACGGGAGACCAATATGTTTCAAGTGTAACAAGCCAGGACACGTAGCGCGGTATTGCAGAGTCAAGTTTGTGAAGATCGTAGAAGAGGACCCCTCAGTTTCCCAAGACAAGAGCCAAGAAAATCTTCAAATGGACGAAAGGAAAGATTATACACGGCCTCGCCTCTATGCGGATGTTTGTAATGACACACAAACGAATATTCCTACACGGAATAGATATTCCGTGTTGGAAGATTTAAACTAAGTGTCGCGCCTGATTCCTTCAATCAAAGCAAGTCGACCATAAATGGAATTAGAAAGTTGGACCCTAGGTACAAAATTAATATTAATGTGGACAAGATAGGGTTATGCGAAGCTTTGATTGATACAGGCGCCGATCTTTCAGTGGTCGACCTAAAAACAGCACTTTTTGCTGGCCGTGAAATAAATAGTCTCACTAAAACGTGTTCAGGACCCGATGGGAAAAAATTAGATATGGTAGGTAGCATTATTTTAGATTTGAAAATTGATGACACTGAATTATCCCACGAATTTGTAGTGATGGACGCGCATCTACGAACTCTTATTCTTGGACGAGATTTCCTTAAAAAAATGAATTCTAAAATTGATTGTAAACGAGAAACAATAAAATATAATTTGATGAGTAATCATGACGTAAGCAATTATGATCTGAAAAAAATAAAGAGCACTACAGATACCGTTATACCTAAACTATCTATTAAATTGATTAGGGCCTCAATAGAAGCAGAGGATGGCGAATACATCATCGAGGAGAACCATAAAATGTTTCAAACAAATGGACTTCGACTAGCGAGAAGCTTAATAAATGTTGTGAATAAGGAAACATATATCTGGATAACAAACCCTTACCCTCGACCATTAAAAATATTAAAAACCCAAACATTGTGCTACGGAAGCCAGCCAGCCGAAGTGAATCTTATGGAAGAAAGTGAACAAAAAGAGCATGAAGAACCCCAATTTCAGATAAACGAAAATTTAGCATATACGGAAAAGGAGCAATTGAAACAAGTTTTGGAAAAGTACGAGGATTTGTTTTCGTCGGGATTAGGAAGATCCAACTTAGCGAAACATCGGATCGATACAGAAGGCGCAAAACCGATCAAACACAAGCCGTATAGGGTGAGCGCGAAAGAGCGAGAAATCATAAAAGAACAAATTGATGAAATGCTCAGAGACGGCATAATTAGACCATCCTCGAGTCCATGGTCCTTCCCTGTAATCTTGGTCAAGAAGCGAGATGGTAAGTACAGATTTTGCGTTGACTACAGAAAATTGAATGATGTAACAGTGAAGGATGTTTACCCAATTCCCAGAATTGAGGAAGTATTGGATACACTTCAAGGATCCAAATACTTTTCAGCAATTGACCTTAAATCAGGATATTGGCAAGTAGAGGTAGAGGAGAAAGATAAAGAAAAGACAGCCTTCACTACAGCACATGGCCTATATGAGTTCAACGTAATGCCCTTTGGTCTATGCAATGCCCCTGCTACATTTGAGAGGAACATGGAAAATATGCTTGGTAATCTTAGATGGCAAATTTGCTTATGTTATCTAGATGACGTAATCATTTATAGCTCGGATTTTTCAACACATCTCAAAAGAATAGAAGCTGTTTTAAAATGTTTTCGCGAGGCTAATTCAAAATTGAACAACAAAAAATGCCAATTTGCTTTCGAAGAACTGGAGATTCTTGGCCATATAACTAATCAACATGGTATAAAACCAGCGGAGCATAATATCAAGGCTATTAGAGATTTTCCTCGGCCTAAAAAGATAAAAGAAGTTCAATCATTTTTAGGAATGTGCTCATATTATAGAAAATTTATCAAAGGTTTTTCAAAAATTGCCGATCCATTAACCAGTCTTATAAAAAAGAATGTACCTTTTACCTGGACAGAAAATCAAGAAAAAACATTTCAAACCCTTAAAGTAGCATTGATAAATCCTCCAATCTTAGGGCACTTTGATCCTAATGCAATTACTTACATTCATACTGACGCATCTAACATCGGCCTGGGTGCAACATTAGTCCAAAAGTTCGGCGATAAAGAAAAAGTTATCTCATATTTAAGTCGAACACTGAGCAAACCTGAGCAAAATTATTCGACTACCGAAAAAGAATGTCTAGCTGTTGTGTGGTCAATGTCCAAGTTACGACCCTACCTATATGGAAGGCACTTCAAAATCGTAACTGATCATCACGCACTATGCTGGCTTAAGAATCTGAAAGATCCGACCGGCCGATTAGCACGATGGGCACTGAAGATTCAGGAATATAATTTCGAAATTATACACAAATCGGGTAAAAAACATCTGGACGCTGATGGTCTATCTAGAGGACCCTTACCTGAAAACGAATGGGACGAAGATTATGAAAGACTATTTCTGAATCAAATAATAGACGAAAAGGATGATTTTATTGAGAATATTAAGGAGAACCTTAGTGGAAACAAGCGTTCAATTACACAGAACTTCAAAGAAGAAAATGGGTGTCTCTACAAGAAAAATCCAAATCCTGAAGGTAGGGCATGGTTGCTGGTAGTGCCAAAGAAGAGAAGGAAGGAAGTCATGAGTGAATACCACAACCATATGCTGAATGGCCATCTGGGCGTCGCCAGAACCACTTACCGTTTGAAGAATAAATACTATTGGCCTTCCATGTTGAAAGATGTTTCAGAATTTGTAAAGACGTGCCATCTTTGCCAAAGTCGGAAAGATTCAAATCACTTGCCTTCTGGACTTTTACAACCTATTCCCCCAGCTAACTACCCTTTTGAAAGAATCGGAATTGACTTTGTTGGCCCCTTGCCATCAACGAAAAGAAGAAGGAAGTGGATAATTGTGTTGACTGATTATTATACCAAGTATGCTGAAACAAAGGCAGTATCAGAAGCAACCATGAAAGAAGTCTCTACATTTTTAATTGAACATATTATTTTACGTCACGGGGCCCCAAGATTTCTTATTAGCGATAGAGGTTCACAATTCACTAGCAATTTGATGAAGGAGGTAATGAAAATGTGCAAAGTGAAACACTGCTTCACAACGAGCTACCACCCCCAGACTAACGGACTAACGGAACGGCTAAATAGAACTTTAATCAATATGATCAGCATGTATGTGAACACAGACCAAAAGAACTGGGATGAAATCCTCCCTTTTATCATCCACGCGTATAATACCACGATTCAAGAAACCACAGGCTACTCTCCATTTTTCCTGTTGTTTGGGAGGGAACCCATGTCCCTCTTAGACGACGAGAATATCCCAACGGACAGTAACATGGACGATTACGACGAATATATAGAAAACTACTTAGATAAAATAGCAAGGACGAGACAGGTAGTCATTAACAACACAGAGAAGACTCAGGAAAGAATGAAAAGAAACTATGATAAAAGACACAATGAGAAAATCTATGAACCAGGACATTTAGTGGCAGTTTGGACACCAGTCAGGAAAATCGGAAATTGTGAAAAATTATTGAGAAAATATTTTGGCCCATATCGAATATTAAAGAAGCTGTCTAACGTAAATTACTTAATTGAGCCGAAAGATAATCCTGGCCAAGACCCATTGATTGTACATGTCTCAAGACTCAAACCCTATTTTGAGAGAATTGATGAGGTAACTCACGAGGACGTGACGACCTCTGGAGAGGGGGAAGTGTTACATCATGATTAATGGCGTATTTCTTATATTATTCTTAATATATTTGAAATTTAAATTATATATTTATTTATTTTTATATTCTATGATATTTATTTAGAACGGATTATTTAGATTATCATCATTTGTATTTAGGTACAAGTGTGACTTCACTGCTCTCTTTGATGTGAGAAAATAAATAAATTATTCTGGAGGCTACTTAAAGTAGACTTATCTCATTATTCCCTTATATAAATTTGTAGGATGGTTGAAACACGCTCTGGTAAGATGCAAGACCCAGCACAGGAGAGAATCAAGGCTGAAGAGTCTGCCAAGCCGCAACCTGGTGCAACAATATATAAGTAGATACGAATGACCCGGGCAACGCCCGGTCTTACCCGATTAAATGCTTTTATTCAAATACTATTCGTTACAATTATAAATTGGCGCCGTGGATGTCATTCTTGTATAATATATAAATGAGTTTTAAAAATTGTAAAAAAAAAAAAATGCATCGGCCGGGAATCGAACCCGGGCCGCCCGCGTGGCAGGCGAGCATTCTACCACTGAACCACCGATGGTTATGAAAAATCCCATCCGTGAGCTTTAGACATACAGACAAACAGACAGAATAAGGCAAATATATAAGTAGATTTACTATTCATTGTTGGCTTTTTATCTTACATTCACTCTTCATTGTTGGCTTTATATCTTACATTCATTCTTCATTGTTGGCTTTTTATATTACATTCACTCTTCATTGTTGGCTTTTTATCTTACATTCATTCTTCATTGTTGGCTTTTTATATTACATTTACTCTTCATTGTTGGCTTTTTATCTTACATTCACTCTTCAGTGTTGGGTTTTTATATTATATTTACTCTTCATTGTTGGCTTTTTATCTTACATTTATTATTCATTGTTGGCTTTTTATATTGCATTTACTCTTCATTGTTGGCTTTTTATCTTACATTCATTCTTCATTGTTGGCTTTTTATATCATATTTACTCTTCATTGTTGGCTTTTTATCTGACATTCATTCTTCTTTGTTGGCTTTTTATATTATATTTACTCTTCATTGTTGGCTTTTTATCCTACATTTATTCTCCATTGTTGGCTTTTTATATTATTTTTACTCTTCATTGTTGGCTTTTTATCTTACATTTATTCTTCATTGTTGGCTTTTTATATTACATTTAATCTTTATTGTTGGCTTTTTATCTTACATTCATTCTTCATTGTTGGCTTTTTATATCATATTTACTCTTCATTGTTGGCTTTTTATCTTACATTCATTCTTCATTGTTGGCTTTTTATATTATACTAATGATGATGCGCGCGCATCCGTGACATGAGGAATTGAGGAATTGATGACATGACGGTGGAAAGACGGTCGTGACTATATATATTAAAAATAATAATAATAATATAATAATAATAATAATTATTATTATCATTATATAATGATAATGATCATAATAATGATGCGCGCGCATCCGTGACATGAATGACGGTGGAAAGACGGTCGTGACTATATATGTTGATAATAATAATAATAATATAATAATAATATTTATTATTATTATCATTAGATAATGATCATAATGATGATGCGCGCGCATCCGTGACATGATTGACGGTGGAAAGACGGTCGTGACTATATATGTTACTAGACGAATGACCCGGGCAACGCCCGTGTTTTACCCGATTGAATGTTTTTATTCAAATACTATTTGTTACAATTATAAATTGGAACCGTGGATGTCACTCTTGTGAAACGTCCCGCTCTAAACTTTACATGTACATTAGGTCAGCTGGTATTACCCCTCATTTTCACCGCTAGAGGCGCGAGCGAATTGACTTTTTGTAAATATACATAATTATAAAGATAGAAGCTTCTATAGAAGATAATGATCATAATGATGATGCGCGCGCATCCGTGACAGCGATGAGGAATTGAGGAAAGATAGTCGTGACTATATATTAATGACGAATGACCCGGGCAACGCCCGGGTTTTACCCGATTAAATGTTTTTATTCAAATACTATTCGTTACAATTATAAATTGGCGCCGTGGATGTCACACTTGTGAAACGTCCCGCTGCAAACTTTGTGTCTGAGAAGCGATATTTTTATAGAAAGATGATCTGGCTTTTGTTTTCTGCTTGAATGAATGTTTTATTGTTAGAATTTTGTTCCTGCGTACAAAATAATGAACTGGTTTCACCCGTGGTCTCTGCTTTTTAGAATTTTTCACGATATAATTTTGTATCTGATAATCAAACATGATACAGCAATATCGTCATCATCATTTTCTGACTAAAAATATATAGTTTTAATAATTGATTTATATATTTTTTTAAAATAGCCTACCGTCTTCCCCGTATTTTTTTTTACCTATGTATGGACATTTTGGTTTGAATTAGTGAACTACTGCGAATTTGTATACCGGACATACAAACAAACATACAAACAGACAAACATAAAAACATTCATTTATATATATATAGAGATTTACTCTTCATTGTTGGCTTTTTATATTATATTTACTCTTCATTGTTGGCTTTTTATCTTACATTCACTCTGTTGGCTTTTTATATTACATTTACTCTTCATTGTTGGCTTTTTATCTTACATTCACTCTTCATTGTTGGCTTTTTATATTATATTTACTCTTCATTGTTGGCTTTTTATCTTACATTCATTCTTCATTGTTGGCTTTTTATATTATATTTACTATTCATTGTTGGCTTTTTATCTGACATTCATTCTTCTTTGTTGGCTTTTTATATTATATTTACTCTTCATTGTTGGCTTTTTATCCTACATTTATTCTTCATTGTTGGCTTTTTATATTATTTTTACTCTTCATTGTTGGCTTTTTATCTTACATTCATTCTTCATTGTTGGCTTTTTATATTATATTTACTCTTCATTGTTGGCTTTTTATCTTACATTTATTCTTCATTGTTGGTTTTTATATTACATTTACTCTTTATTGTTGGCTTTTTATCTTACATTTTTTCTTCATTGTTGGCTTTTTATCTTACATTTATCCTTCATTGTTGGGTTTTTATCTTACATTCACTCTGTTGGCTTTTTATATTACATTTACTCTTCATTGTTGGCTTTTTATCTTACATTCATTCTTCATTGTTGGCTTTTTATATCATATTTACTCTTCATTGTTGGCTTTTTATCTTACATTCATTCTTCATTGTTGGCTTTTTATATTATATTTACTCTTCATTGTTGGCTTTTTATCCTACATTTATTCTTCATTGTTGGCTTTTTATATTGCATTTACTCTTCATTGTTGGCTTTTTATCTTACATTCATTCTTCATTGTTGGCTTTTTATATCATATTTACTCTTCATTGTTGGCTTTTTATCTGACATTCATTCTTCTTTGTTGGCTTTTTATATTATATTTACTCTTCATTGTTGGCTTTTTATCCTACATTTATTCTTCATTGTTGGCTTTTTATATTATTTTTACTCTTCATTGTTGGCTTTTTATCTTACATTCATTCTTCATTGTTGGCTTTTTATATTATATTTACTATTCATTGTTGGCTTTTTATCTTACATTCACTCTTCATTGTTGGCTTTATCTCTTACATTCATTCTTCATTGTTGGCTTTTTATATTACATTCACTCTTCATTGTTGGCTTTTTATCTTACATTCATTCTTCATTGTTGGCTTTTTATATTACATTTACTCTTCATTGTTGGCTTTTTATCTTACATTCAATCTTCATTGTTGGCTTTTTATATTATATTTACTCTTCATTGTTGGCTTTTTATCTTACATTTATTCTTCATTGTTGGCTTTTTATATTACATTTACTCTTCATTGTTGGCTTTTTATCTTACATTCATTCTTCATTGTTGGCTTTTTATATCATATTTACTCTTCATTGTAAGCTTTTTATATTACATTCATTCTTCATTGTTGGCTTTTTATATTATAATTACTCTTCATTGTTGGCTTTTTATCTTACATTTATTCTTCATTGTTGGCTTTTTATATTATATTTACTCTTCATTGTTGGCTTTTTATCTTACATTTATTCTTCATTGTTGGCTTTTTATATTACATTTACTCTTCATTGTTGGCTTTTTATCTTACATTCATTCTTCATTGTTGGCTTTTTATATCATATTTACTCTTCATTTTTGGCATTTTATCTTACATTCATTCTTCATTGTTGGCTATTTATATTATAATAATGATGATGCGCGCGCATCCGTGACATGAGGAATTGAGGAATTGACGGTGGAAAGACGGTCGTGACTATATATGTTGATGAAAATCCCAATTTACCTGGTACACCCTGTAGAAGCTTCTATAGAAGATAATGATCATAATGATGATGCGCGCGCATCCGTGACAGTGATGAGGAATTGAGGAAAGACGGTCGTGACTATATTATACGAATGACCCGGGCAACGCCCGTGTTTTACCCAATTTAATGTTTTTATTCCAATACTATTTGTTAAAATTATAAATTGGAGCCGTGGATGTATCTCTTGTGAAACGTCCCGCTCCAAACTTTACATGTACATTAGGTCAGCTGGTATTACCCCTCATTTTCACCGCTAGAGGCGCGAGCGAATTGACTTTTTGTAAATATACATAATTATAAAGATAGAAGCTTCTATAGAAGATTATGATCATAATGATGATGCGCGCGCATCCGTGACAGCGATGAGGAATTGAGGAAAGACGGTTGTGACTATATATTAACTAGACGAATGGCCCGGGCAACGCCCGGGTTTTACCCGAGTGCGTATATATTTTAAAAATATTAAAAAAAAATACTATTCGTTACAATTATAAATTGGCGCCGTGGATGTCTCTTTTGTGAAACATCCCGCCCCAAACTGTGTGTGTCTTGAAAATATAAAAATAAAAATGTGAACGGAAAAATATGTCCAGGGTAGCCTAGTGGTCATGGCATGTGCCCGGTAAGCGGAAGGTTGTGGGTTCGATTCCCATCCCTTGACACTTTTTTTATTTTATCCATTCTGACCAAAATCTATCCGTGAACTTCACACAGTGAACTTCACACAGACAGAATAAGGCAATTATATAAGTAGATAATCCAAATTGTGCCTTATCACACACTATTTTTTCATTTGGCCTTATTACCTTGTGTTTATAATCTATGACGTAATGCCGGCGGCGCGCGCCCGTTGGCTGCCGGCGAGCACGTGACCTCCCTGTGCACGCGCATCCGTGACAGCGATGAGGAATTGAGGAGGAAAGACGGTCGTGACTATATATGTTGATAATATAATAATAATAATAATTATTATTATTATTATCATTAGATAATGATAATGATCATAATGATGATGAGCGCGCATCCGTGACAGCGATGAGGAATTAAGGAAAGACGGTCGTGACTATATATTAATGACGAATGACCCGGGCAACGCCCGGGTTCTACCCGATTAAAAGTTTTTATTCAAATACTATTCGTTACAATTATAAATTGACGCCGTGGATGTCACACTTGTGAAACGTCCCGCTGCAAACTTTGTGTCTGAGAAGCGATATTTTTATAGAAAGATGATCTGGCTTTTGTTTTCTGCTCGAATGAATGTTTTTCTGTTAGAATTTTGTTCCTGCGTACAAAATAATGAACTGGTTTCACCCGTGGTCTCTGCTTTTTGGAATTTTTCCCGATATAATTTTGTATCTGCTAATCAAACATGATACAGCAATATCGTCATCATCATTTTCTGGCTAAAAATATATAGTTTTAATAATTGATTTATATATATTTTTAAATAGCCTATCATCTTCCCCGTATTTTTTACCTATGTATGGAAATTTTGGTTTGAATTAGTGAACTACTGCGTATTTGTATACCGGACATACAAACAAACATACAAACAGACAAACATTCATTTTTATATATAGAGAGATTTACTCTTCATTGTTGGCTTTTTATATTATATTTACTCTTCATTGTTGGCTTTTTATCTTACATTCACTCTTCATTGTTGGCTTTTTATATTATATTTACTCTTCATTGTTGGCTTTTTATCTTACATTCACTCTTCATTGTTGGCTTTTTATATTATATTTACTCTTCATTGTTGGCTTTTTATCTTACATTCATTCTTCATTGTTGGTTTTTATATTACATTTACTATTCATTGTTGGCTTTTTATCTTACATTCACTCTTCATTGTTGGCTTTATATCTTACATTCATTCTTCATTGTTGGCTTTTTATATTACATTCACTCTTCATTGTTGGCTTTTTATCTTACATTCATTCTTCATTGTTGGCTTTTTATATTACATTTACTCTTCATTGTTGGCTTTTTATCTTACATTCACTCTACATTTTTGGCTTTTTATATTATATTTACTCTTCATTGTTGGCTTTTTATATTACATTTACTATTCATTGTTGGCTTTTTATCTTACATTCACTCTTCATTGTTGGCTTTATATCTTACATTCATTCTTCATTGTTGGCTTTTTATATTACATTCACTCTTCATTGTTGGCTTTTCATCTTATATTCATTCTTCATTGTTGGCTTTTTATATTACATTTACTCTTCATTGTTGGCTTTTTATCTTACATTCACTCTACATTTTTGGTTTTTTATATTATATTTACTCTTCATTGTTGGCTTTTTATCTTACATTTATTCTTCATTGTTGGCTTTTTATATTACATTTACTCTTCATTGTTGGCTTTTTATCTTACATTCATTCTTCATTGTTGGCTTTTTATATCATATTTACTCTTCATTTTGGCTTTTTATCTTACATTCATTCTTCATTGTTGGCTTTTTATATTATATTTACTCTTCATTGTTGGCTTTTTATCTTACATTTATTATTCATTGTTGGCTTTTTATATTAAATTTACTCTTCATTGTTGGCTTTTTACCTTACATTTATTATTCATTGTTGGCTTTTTATATTATATTTACTCTTCATTGTTGGCTTTTTATCTTACATTTATTCTTCATTGTTGACTTTTTATATTACATTTACTCTTTATTGTTGGCTTTTTATCTTACATTCATTCTTCATTGTTGGCTTTTTATATCATATTTACTCTTCATTGTTGGCTTTTTATTTTACATTCATTCTTCATTGTTGGCTTTTTATATTACATTTACTCTTCATTGTTGGCTTTTTATCTTACATTCACTCTACATTTTTGGCTTTTTATATTATATTTACTCTTCATTGTTGGCTTTTTATATTACATTTACTATGAGGAATATATTGAGGAATTGACGGTGGAAAGACGGTCGTGACTATATATGTTGATGACGAATGACCCGGGCAACGCCCGGGTTTTACCCGATTAAATGTTTTTATTCAAATACTATTCGTTACAATTATAAATTGGCGCCGTGGATGTCACACTTGTGAAATGTCCCGCTGCAAACTTTGTGTCTGAGAAGCGATATTTTTATAGAAAGATGATCTGGCTTTTGTTTTCTGCTCGAATGAATGTTTTTCTGTTAGAATTTTGTTCCTGCGTACAAAATAATGAACTGGTTTCACCCGTGGTCTCTGCTTTTTGGAATTTTTCCCGATATAATTTTGTATCTGATAATCAAACATGATACAGCAATATCGTCATCATCATTTTCTGACTAAAAATATATAGTTTTAATAATTGATTTATATATATTTTTAAATAGCCTATCGTCTTCCCCGTATTTTTTACCCATGTTTGGAAATTTTGGTTTGAATTAGTGAACTACTGCGAATTTGTATACAGGACATACAAACAAACATACAAACAGACAAACATTCATTTTTATATATATAGAGATTTACTCTTCATTGTTGGCTTTTTATATTATATTTACTCTTCATTGTTGGCTTTTTTACTTACATTCACTCTGTTGGCTTTTTATATTACATTTACTCTTCATTGTTGACTTTTAATCTTACATTCACTCTTCATTGTTGGCTTTTTATATTATATTTACTCTTCATTGTTGGCTTTTTATCTTACATTCATTCTTCAAGGTTGGCTTTTTATATTACATTCACTCTTCATTGTTGGGTTTTCATCATACATTCACTCTTCATTGTTGGCTTTATATCTTACATTCATTCTTCCTTGTTGGCTTTTTATATTACATTCACTCTTCATTGTTGGCTTTTTATCTTACATTCATTCTTCATTGTTGGCTTTTTATATTACATTTACTCTTCATTGTTGGCTTTTTATCTTACATTCAATCTTCATTGTTGGCTTTTTATATTATATTTACTCTTCATTGTTGGCTTTTTATCTTACATTTATTCTTTATTGTTGGCTTTTTATATTACATTTACTCTTCATTGTTGGCTTTTTATCTTACATTCATTCTTCATTGTTGGCTTTTTATATCATATTTACTCTTCATTGTTGGCTTTTTATCTTACATTCATTCTTCATTGTTGGCTTTTTATATTATAATTACACTTCATTTTTGGCTTTTTATCTTACATTTATTCTTCATTGTTGGCTTTTTATATTATATTTAGTCATCATTGTTGGCTTTTTATCTTACATTTATTCTTCATTGTTGGCTTTTTATATTACATTTACTCTTTATTGTTGGCTTTTTATCTTACATTCATTCTTCATTGTTGGCTTTTTATATTATACTAATGATGATGCGCGCGCATCCGTGACTTGAGGAATTGAGGAATTGACGGTGGAAAGACGGTCGTGACTATATATGTTGATAATAATAATAATAATAATATAATAATAATAATTATTATTATTCTCATTAGATAATGATAATGATCATAATAATGATGCGCGCGCATCCGTGACATGATTGACGGAAAGACGGTCGTGACTATATATGTTGATAATAATAATAATAATATAATAATAATTATTATTATTATTATCATTAGATAATGATAATGATCATAATGATTATGCGCGCGCATCCGTGACACGATTGACGGTGGAAAGACGGTCGTGACTATATATGTTGACGAATGACCCGGGCAACGCCCGTGTTTTACCCGATTGAATGTTTTTATTCAAATACTATTTGTTACAATTATAAATTGGAGCCGTGGATGTCACTCTTGTGAAACGTCCCGCTCCAAACTTTACATGTACATTAGGTCAGCTGGTATTACCCCTCATTTTCACCGCTAGAGGCGCGAGCGAATTGACTTTTTGTAAATATACATAATTATAAAGATAGAAGCTTCTATAGAAGATAATGATCATAATGATGATGCGCGCGCATCCGTGACAGCGATGAGGAATTGAGGAAAGACGGTCGTGACTATATATCTATATTAATAAAATGCAAATTTCTTAAGTGTACATCACTAAAAACTTTCGTTACAATGCATCAATTTCGAACAAATTTTCAACATTTATGTAAAACGAGATGGAGCAGGTTTTGTTTAACATCAAAATATTTTTCCCTAACATTAACATGCGTAACTTCGCTGTTATCGATTAAATACAAAAAAAAATCAACAGAGTTAATTTTATTTATATATAAATAAAAAATTAAATTTCAACAGAGTTAATTTTTTTACATACTAGCTAATAATCTCAATCTAAAAAATATTCAAAACAAGCAATTTTAAGATAACACCATATGTAAAACAGTCGGCCAAGAAATAAGTCTGCCAATAACAACATGTGTCATCCAGAAATAGATGTTTACAGTTGAAGGCGTCGCGGGCAAGGTAGGTTCACAGTTGGAATTTGTTAATGGATTTTGTTATATCTGTTCCTATAAATGTTTCACTGAAGTAACTTTATATTAACACATAAAATCCGGTTGAAAAGAGATCTATGACGTAATAGAGAAGGGATGAAACGCCGCTGAACTTCTATTTGAGAATTCCCGGTTCAGTAGATCTCTTTTTTCAATAATTACTCCAATTTAATTTTTTTTGTATATGTCTGGTCTACCATTAGGGTTTCAAAACATAATAACCAAACTTATAACAAAAGTTAATTAATAGTATAGATATTTTACTAAATACAACTATTTATATTCATATTTTAAAATAAAAAAAAAATTAAAAATCATTTAAAAAAAAAAAAAAAGGATAAAATATAAAATTATAAATATATATATATACTAACAATCTTATATTCCTTCTTTACAAAACTTTTTGTTTTCTTATTATTAGTTTGATTAAAAGTGCATGGTTCTGTCTTTCTCTCTTTTCTCTAACTACTAAAATATATAATATTATATATATTCTCACTTCTATTATTCTATATATAGGATTAGAGTATGTCTAAATGACGTGTAAAAGCCGATGCAAAAGACGTTACGTTGTTAAATTTTATTGTTATTAATTATAAATATATAATTAAATTTATGATGTGTTAGAAGTAAAGGATTTTTTTTTCTCTCTATCTATACTAAATAATAACAATTTACAAATTTTATAATTTGAATTTAAATAATCAAAATAATGAAGATAATTTTAATAGAAAACTTAACTATAAAACTATACAACTATTTATTGTTATAATTAATTTAGATTTAGCTTGCTAATCTAACCAAATCTACTTGATATGATTTATCATTCTTATCAGTTTGCTCCTTGAGTTTTAAATGTAGAATCACTGTTATATTTTTATTATATAGTTTTTACACTATATTAATTCATATGAGCTTGCTCTATGATATATTTTTATATATAATATAATATACAAATTTAATAATATATTAGATATTCTAATATAAATAAAACTCCATACAGATTTTAATTATCTTTTATTGTTTGATTATGAAAAAGTAAATTATAAAAATAATTTTAGAAAAAATAACTTCAGAACTTTTGTTTTTTTCAGTGTTTAGTTAGTTTAAAGATGTTTTTTATTAGTTATTCTTAAAAATATAACAGATAACAAACAGTAATATCTATATTTTTATAGATTAATTATTCATTTTATTACAAATTTAATCACCACAAAAACAATTAAGATAAATATATTTAAAAAAAAAAAACTTTTCAATAGAATAACAAACTAAAAAACTAAAAAAAACTACCAGCATATTAGGGTTAGCACCTCTTTTATGTTAATTTAAACTCGCTAAGAATTGCCTAAGAAAGAATTGTCAAACTTGTCCCTCTCTTAAGAACCATGACACTTTCAAACGACTAGTTGTAAATTAGTAAATACTATTTATAAATTAACATGCCAAATTTGTCAATTATCATATATAGGACAAACGTGTAATCCATTAAATATTCGAATAAACCTACATAGAAACCACGCTAAAAAATCAATTGGTAATATATATATGAAAGAACACAATCAATTACATACTTTTAACAACTTTAAGATAGAAATACTGACATATGTCAAAACAAAAAACAACGACTATTATTAGAAAACAACTACATTTATAAACACAACACATTATTCCCTTTTGGACTTAATGACGAATTAAACTACACATACAAACCACAAACAGAAGAAATTTCAACTTATGAAATCAGCTGCAAATACAAAAAAAAAATTAATTTAAAACTAAACCTAATAAAACTAGAGGTAAAACTACCAATAAATTAGGTTACATTGAATTTGAAGAATTACTGGACCCAAAACAAATGTATAATAACAACTTCGTCGATAAATTTATTAAAACATTATTTAAACTAAATAATAATAAATTTATCAAACTTATAGAATATATTAAAATTCATAATCTGACTAACAGATTAATAGATATCACACACGACATCTTTAAATACAGAAAAAAAATAAACAATCTACTAATAACATTAATATTATCATTAAATTTAATAACAATTTATTTAATCATATTAAGTTTAATGATATTTTTAATAACCAAAACATTAATAATCTTTTCCCTATAAAAAATTTAAATTTCAAAACAATCTGGAGATACAACAAAAATATAGGTAATTTAGTTTGCAATTATAACCAATTTATTAAAAATTTAGCAAATTTTAAAAAAATAAAATGTAATTGCAACAACTATATTGATAGATATAAGTTCTCAGGTCATATATTAACTAGCAATTTTTCTTTTTTAAATCCAGAATATCAGGATATTTTAAATAAAGGGTATAAATATATACCTCAAATTAAACACAATTATAATAATATAATTAAATCTATATTAAGAGATATAGATATTTTCATAAATAAAACTAGTATAAAATACAGTATTCCAGAATTTACTTTTCTGGAATGGAAACATAATATTAAAAAGGAAATTATAAATTATTATAATAATACACTTAAATACACAAAACCTAATTCAGATATTCCTTCTTTTAAAGAAAATATAATTAAATTACAGAAGGACTTTATTATCACTCCTATAGATAAATGTTCCAATAACTTATCTATAATTTGTAAAAATCTATACCACGATATACTAAAAAAGGAAATTGATAATAATCATAAATACACTTTTGCTAGAACTACAGCCACAAAAATCAAAAAAGACATCAAAAACGTTGAAAATTCACTAAAAATTTATAATCACTACAAAAATCCAAACATACCAAAGTTCTATATAATTCCTAAACTACACAAAAAACCTATTTCTTTCAGAACAATCACATCTGGTATAAATTCAGTTATAAAAAACATTGATATACAATTAGCTTCAACACTACAATTTATTATAAATAAATTAACTAATAAATATAATTATAAATTTATCGACTCAAATAAAAAAATCATTAACTATTTAATGAACAATTGGACAAACATTGAAACAGTACACACATTTGACTTTGAGGACCTATATTCTAAAATAAATTTAAGAGATCTAAATAATAAAATAACCAATTTATTTAACGAAATCATCAATGACAAAACTTTCCACATTAAAATTATTCATAACAGATATAAAACAATTAAATTAGATCTTAAAACAGCAAAAACTCTACTGGAAACATTTTTAAATTTTAACTATATAGAATTTAAAAATAAAATATATATTCAATCAGAAGGCGTTCCCATGGGAACATCTTCAAGTCCTTTATTAGCAAATTTAATATTATTCTGGTACGAAAGAGAATACTTTCTACAAAATAATGTTAACTGGCAAATGTTCCGTTATGTAGATGACATTATAATATTTAATAATCCACAGTTCAAAAACTTAATACCTAAAATTTATCCTAAATACTTGAAACTTAAGAACAATGAAAAAATTTATAGAAACAAAAAAGTTAACTTTTTAGACCTAAATATAGACCTTACAAATAATGCTATTAAAATTTATAATAAAAAAGTAATTATAATTTCAATATTATAAAATACTGTAATATGAATTCTAATATATCATTAAATTGTTGTAAAGGTATATACTTTGGACAGTTTCTAAGATTTTATAGAATAAATAATATATTAGAAAATTTCATAGAAGATGTTAAAAATTTAAACATGGAATTTATTAAAAACAAATTTAGTATCAGACAAGTAAAATATTTCAACAGTATATCTATTATAAAATACTTTAAAAAATAAATGGAAGTATCCATTTATTAAATCAACTTTCTATAATTTCTCTCTCAATAATAACTAATACAAATTTATAATCTTTAACAATTAGTTAAACTTAAATTAAATAGCTGATTTGAAGATTTTTTCACAAGATGTTTAAAGTAATATTGTATAGAATTCATTTTGTTTAATCTCCAATTTCTGGGGAGGAAAATGGAAATTAAATAAAAGTGAATTTTCACATTTAATAGCTTTATTAAACTCTAATAATTTGCCTTTTTAAAGGAATATTGAAAGATGAATAAGTGTTGAATCAGTTATTTTAATATAACTGGCTGTAAAGATTATAAAGTTTGGTTTTCTTCCATTAACTATCTTTTCTTTCTTCTTTGAATGTCTTGTTGTTCTAAAACTTCAGAACAGTTTTTATTTCCAGTAAAGAAATGTATATTAAATTTACCCTTGGCAGAGCTGACTGCTACAGGGCACATCCCCAGGTGGCGAATAGAGGAACAACCATCAGATATGAAGGCCAGCTGCGAAACAAGCAGAATAACTTAGACCAATAAACAGTCGTGGACCAACGACAGCATTGTTAGAAGAGGAGAAAGACCTCTTTAAGAATCCTGACTTCGAATGACCTGGTTGATAGACCTCAGCAAGGGTTCCTCTCTAGGGATACGGAGGAGCTGCGTCTGTGCTCATGTTAAAGTCGGCAGCAAAGGCTTCCATGTTAGGAATGGCCTCAAACTACAGCCAAAGTCAGACTTTTACCAAAGTGTACCTGGATCATGGTGCCATGATCAACGAAAGCTGTACCCCTACACCCCAATCCTGAACTCATGGAATTCATGTAATCTTTACACAAGGGGATAAGTAACAACAACAAAATGTTAAATTCAATACCTTTTGTAGATATATTTTAAATTTATAGAAACAAATATCTTTTAAGAAACTGATAATTTATATTATGGTGATTGTACCTATTGCCAGACATTTCTTTCTTTTGTACACAGTTATTTTTTCTCTTTTTTCTCTTTCTTTCTCATTGTTAACATCATATGACTATTCTATTCACGGCCTAAAATTATTGTATATATATGTATAGACAAATGTAGAGACATACATGTATAACAGTGTAAGTGTCCCTAGGGGTACATAGCGCTTTAAATTGTTATGAAATAATAATAGTTTCTTTTTTTTTATGAAAATCACAATTTTTATTATAGATTATAGCTATAAGGTAATAAGACCTAATCCAAATAAATTATCAATGCTTGAGGATTCGTTAACAGCGTTGTTTCCATCATCAAACAAAAGAATAAATGAGAAAAAATATCACGGCATGTTCGTAGTTTTTTTTTTGCTTATCACTAGTACATGTGGTACAGGCCATGATATTCATGGTGGGTAGAAGTAGGCGACTGCTTTTACTGTAAGTGCACCACATGTCTACACATGTGAAAAGCAATTCGACTTTGCACTTACAAATATGCCAGAGCCCCGTTTGATTACTTGCACTCGCCGGTGGGGTTGGACATGTTCGTAGTACTGTTATCAAGTGTGTAAACTATATATTTTTTATTGAGACCATATTAACTAGATTCAGTTAATATTTACACACATACACTCAGCCTGCAACCCCAAGACATATTATTGACTGTATTGACTCATCCATTGATGAGCTCTACTCTTCCCCGGCAGACACCATCAAAAATCTCAAGCTTTACAAGCTTGATACCTTAGTGTGATTGGGTGGAGATAAGAAAGAATAAGAAGAATACACACACAGCTTTATTAAGACCACCGGTCTTATACAGATTCACTACAGGAAGGAAGCATAGATGGAGCTCCTATACCCCAGGCAGCACAGAACCCAACAACAGCCTTCAGGTCCGACGTTATAACAGAATACACTCATACAGCTTTATTAATACCACCGGTCTTATACAGATTCACCACAGGAAGGAAGCATAGATGGAACTCCTATACTCCAGGCAGCACAGAACCCAACAACAGCCTCCAGGTCTGATGTTATAACAGAATACCCCCACAGCTTTATTAAGAACACCGGTCTTATACAGATTCACCACATGAAGGAAGCATAGATAGAGCTCCTATACTCCAGGCAGCACAGAACCCAACAACAACCTCCAGGTCCGATACATGTCAAGTGGCCACACCATACATACGTCAAGGTTAGCGTATGACTGAAATAGCATGAAGAGAAGCCTGATAATTTCATATTAGAATCCAGAAATCTTTTATGGTAATCATTTTTATTCCTGATACGAGGCATCACAACAACCTTCAAAACAAAGCAACAGTTTCGAAAACTACATCAACAACAAAAAGCTTTATTAAGACATTTTAGTCTTATACAGATTCTCCAAAAACAGAAATGTAGGGTACATAAAGGAATAACAGTAATAGTACCAGTAATCAACAACAACAAAAAGCTTTATTAAGACCTTTTAGTCTTATACAGATTCTCCAAGCACAGAAATGTAGGGTACATACAGGAATAACAGTAATAGTACCAGTAATCAACAACAACAAAAAGCTTTATTGAGACCCCTCAGTCTTATACAAATTCTCCAAGCATAGAAATGTAGGGTACATACAGGAATAACAGTAATAGTACCAGTAATCAACAACAATAAAAAGCTTTATTAAGACCTCTCAGTCTTATACAGATTCTCCAAGCACAGAAATGTAAGGTACATACAAGAATAACAGTAGTAGTACCAGTAATCAACAACAACAAAAAGCTTTATTAAGACCTTTCAGTCTTATACAGATTCTCCAAGCACAGAAATGAAATCAATAAATTATTGATATAATATTGTTGCACCAAGTTGCAGCTTTGCAGGGTCGTCGACCTTGGTTTCTTCCTTCTTGGTGTTATGCACGTTTCCCGAGCGGGTTTCCATATTCAAAGCAAATAAATAAAAGTAAAAGTAAATGAATAAAAATAAATTTCCTTCCAACGTTATTGTGTTCATTTATTCGTGGTCTTCCTTGTAGGTCATGATCCACCGCCGCCTTCGTCAGGTCCTCTCTCGCTCCAATAACCAATCTAGATATATGTTCATTAAATATTACAAGAGGAATGAAACTATAAAAAGGGATGATGATAATCTAAATATTCTGTTTTTAATAAATAATTAAATATCATAAAATATTTTGAATAAATGTAGGTCGCATTAAAATTGATGCAACACTTCCCCCTCTCCAGAGGTTGTCACATCCTCGTAGGTGACCTCGTCAATTCTTTCAAAATAGGGTTTGAGTCTTGATACATGGACAATCAATGGTTCTTTGCCAGGATTATTTTTCGGCTCTATGAAGTAATTTACGTTGGACAGCTTCTTTAATATTCGATATGGGCCAATAATATTTTCTCAATAATTTTTCACAATTTCCGATTTTCCTGACTGGTGTCCAAACTGCCACTAAATGTCCTGGTTCATAGATTTTCTCATTGTGTCTTTTATCATAGTTTCTTTTCATTCTTTCCTGAGTCTTCTCTGTGTTTTTAATGACTACCTGTCTCGTCCTTGCTATTTTATCTAAGTAATTTTCTATATATTTGTCGTAATCATCCATGTTACTGTCCAATGGGATATTCTCGTCGTCTAAGAGGGACATGGGTTCCCTCCCAAACAACAGGAAAAATGGAGAGTAGCCTGTGGTTTCTTGAATCGTGGTATTATACGCGTGGGTGAATAAAGGGAGGATTTCGTCCCAGTTCTTCTGGTCTGTGTTCACATACATGCTGATCATATTGATTAAAGTTCTATTTAGCCGTTCCGTTAGTTTGGGGGTGGTAGCTCGTTGTGAAGCAATGTTTAACTTTGCACATTTTCATTACCTCCTTCATCAAATTGCTAGTGAATTGTGAACCTCTATCGCTAATAAGAAATCTTGGGGCCCTGTAACGTAAAATAATATGTTCGATTAAAAATATAGAGACTTCTTTCACAGTTGCTTCTGATACTGCCTTTGTTTCAGCATACTTGGTATAATAATCAGTCAACACAATTATCCACTTCCTTCTTTTCGTTGATGGCAAGGGGCTAACAAAGTCAATTAAGATTATTTCAAAACGGTAGTTAGCTGGGGGAATAGGTTGTAAAAGTCCAGAAGGCAAGTGATTTGAACCTTTCCGACTTTGGTGAAGATGGCACGTCTTTACAAATTCTGAAACATCTTTCAACATGCAAGGCCGGCCAATAGTATTTATTCTTCAATCGGTAAGTGGTTCTGACGACGTCCAGATGGCCATTCAGCATATGGTTGTGTTATTCACTCATGATTTCCTTCCTTCTCTTCTTTGGCACTACCAGCAACCATTCTCTACCTTCAGGATTTGGATTTTTCTTGTAGAGACACTTATTTTTTTCTTTAAAGTTCTGTGTAATTGAACGCTTGTTTCCACTAAGGTTTTACTTAATATTCTCAATAAAATCATCCTTTTCATCTATTATTTATTTCAGAAATAGTCTTTCACAATCTTCGTCCCATTCGTTTTCCGGTAAGGGTCCTCAAGATAGACCATAAGCGTCCAGATGTTTTTTTCTAGATTTGTGTATAATTTCGAAATCATATTCCTGAATCTTCAGTGCCCATCCTGCTAATCGGCCGGTCTGTATTTCAGATTATTAAGCCAGCATAGTGCGTGATGATCAGTTACGATATTGAAGTGCCTTCCATATAGGTAGGGTCGTAACATGGACATTGACCACACAACAGCTAGACATTCTTTTTCAGTAGTCGAATAATTTTGTTCAGGTTTGCTCAATGTTCGAATCAAATATGAGATCACCTTTTCTTTATCGGCGAACATTTGGACTAATGCTGTATCCAGGCCTATGTTAGACGTGTCAGTATGAATGTAAGTAGTTGCATTCGGATCAAAGTGCTCTAAGATTGGGGTATTTATCAATGCTACTTTAAGGGTTTGAAATGATTTTTCTTGATTTTCTGTCCAGGTAAAAGGTACATTCTTTTTTATAAGACTGGTTAATGGGTCAGCAATTTTCGAAAAACCTTTGATACATTTTCTATAATATGAGCATATTCCTAAAAATGATTTATCTTCTTTTATATTTTTGGGTCGAGGAAAATCTCTAATAGCCTTGATATTATGCTGCGCCAGTTTTATACCATGTTGTGTGGCTGGTTATATGGCCAAGAATCTCCAGTTCCTTCGAAAGCAAATTTGCATTTTTTGTAATTCAATTTTAAATTAGCTTTGCGAAAACATCATAGAACAGCTTCTATTCTTTTGAGATGTGTTGAAAAATCCGAGCTATATATGATTACGTCATCCAGATAACAGAGGAAAATTTGCCATCTAAGATTACCAAGCATATTTTCCATGTTCCTCTCAAACGTAGCAGGGGCATAGCGTAGTCCGAAGGGCATTACGTTGAACTCATATAGGCCATGTGCTGTAGTAAAGGCTGACTCTTCCTTATCTTTCTCCTCAACCTCTACTTACCAATATCCTGATTTAAGGTCAATTGCTGAAAAGTTTGGATCCTTGAAGTGTGTCCAATACTTCATCAATTCTGGGAATTGGGTAAACATCCTTCATTGTTACATCAATCAATTTTCTGTAGTCAACGCAGAATCTGTACTTACCATCTCGCTTCTTGACCAATATTACGTGGAAGGACCATGGTCTCGAGGATGGTCTAATTATGGCGTCTCTGAGCATTTGATCAATTTGATCTTTTATGATTTCTCGCTCTTTCACGCTCACCCTATACGGCTTGTGTTTGATCGGTTTCGCGCCTTCTGCATCAATCCGATGTTTCGCTAAGTTGGATCTTCCTAATCCCGATGAAAACAAATCCGCGAACTTTTCCAAAACTTGTTTCAATTGCCCCTTTTCCTTTGATGATAAATTTTCCTTTATCTGAAATTGAGGTTCTTCAGGCTCCTTTTGTTCAATTTCTTCCATAAGATTCACTTCGGCTGGCTGGCTTCCAAAGCACAATGTTTGGTTTTTTAATATTTTTAATGGTCGAGGGTAAGGGTTTGTTATCCAGATATATGTTTCCTTATTCGCAACATTTATTAAGCTTCTCGCTAGTCGAAGTCCATTTGTTTGAAACATTTTATGGTTCTCCTCGATGATGTATTCGCCATCCTCTGCTTCTACAAATGTCTTAATCAATTTAATAGAAAGTTCTGGTATAATGGCATCTTTTGCACTTTTTATTTTCTTCTGTAGATATTTGATTACGTCACGATTTCCTGTCAAGTCATATTTGATTATTTCACGCTGACAATCAATTTTTGCGTTCATTTTCTTTAGAAAATCTCGTCCAAGTATAAATATTCGCAAATGTGTTCTCATTATCACAAATTGATGTGTAATTGTTTTGTCATCAAATTTTATATTTAAAATAATATTTCCTACGATATCTAATTCTTTGCCATCGGGTCCGGAGCACATTTTATCAAGATTTATTATTTCAAGACCTATGTTAAGAGCTGTACTAAGGTCGACCACTGAAGGATCGGCGCCTGTATCAATCAAAGCTTCGCAGATACCGATTCTATCCACGTTAATGTTCATTTTATATTTTAGGTCCAACTTTTTAATTCCATTTATGGTCGACTTGCTTTGATTGACGGACTCAGGCGCGATGCTTAGTTTAAATCTTCCAATGCGGCATATCTATTCCTTGTAGAGATACTTGAGTACGTGTTATTACTTACGTCAGCGTAGAGCAGAGGTCTGGCCTCCTATTTCCATTATCCATTCGGATTTCTTCTTCGACCTTGTCTTGTGTAACTATGGGGTCCTCTTCCACAATTCTTACAAACCTGGCTCTGCAATACCGCGCTACGTGTCCTGGCTTGTTACACTTGAAACATATTGGTCTTCCGTCTTCTGTCCTAATCCTGTTTGAATCTGGACTCTTATTGTATGTTTTTCTTGGGTAGACCGGTTTTGGCTCAGGATTGGGAGAATAAGGTCGTCTAGAGGCAGAGACCTGATGCAGAGGCTTGTTCTGGTAGTACCTCGGAGCGGGGGCCTGTGGCTTGGAGGTGTTCTGATAGTACCTCGGAGCGGGGGCCTGTGGCTTGGAGGTGTTCTGGGAGTACCTCGGAGCGGGGGCCTGTGGCTTGGAGGTGTTCTGGTAGTACCTCGGAGCGGGGGCCTGGGGCTTGGAGGTGTTCTGGTAGTACCTCGGAGCGGGTGCCTGGGGCTTGGAGGTGTTCTGGTAGTACCTCGGAGCGGGGGCCTGTGGCTTGGAGGTGTTCTGGTAGTACCTCAAAGCGGGGGCCTGTGGCTTGGAGGTGTTCTGGTAGTACCTTGGAGCGGGGGCCTGTGGCTTGGAGGTGTTCTGGTAGTACCTCGGAGCGGGGGCCTGTGGCTTGGAGGTGTTCTGGTAGTACCTCGGAGCGGGGGCCTGTGGCTTGGAGGTGTTCTGGTAGTACCTCGGAGCGGGGGCCTGTGGCTTGGAGGTGTTCTGGTAGTACCTCGGAGCGGGGGCCTGTGGCTTGGAGGTGTTCTGGTAGTACCTCGGAGCGGGGGCCTAGGCTTGGAGGTGTTCTGGTAGTACCTCGGAGCGGGGGCCTGTGGCTTGGAGGTGTTCTGGTAGTACCTCGGAGCGGGGGCCTGTGGCTTGGAGGTGTTCTGGTAGTACCTCGGAGCGGGGGCCTGTGGCTTGGAGGTGTTCTGGTAGTACCTCGGAGCGGGGGCCTAGGCTTGGAGGTGTTCTGGTAGTACCTCGGAGCGGGGGCCTAGGCTTGGAGGTGTTCTGGTAGTACCTCGGAGCGGGGGCCTGTGGCTTGGAGGTGTTCTGGTAGTACCTCGGAGCGGGGGCCTGGGGCTTGGAGGTGTTCTGGAATGGTCATGTGGCAGTCGGTGTTCCTCGATTGCTGTTGGGTCTAGAATAGCGTGGACCGTTATAAAGGTTTATGGATTTCTCCACACGTTCCCGATACTTCTTCTCAAAAGAATTCATTTTCTCGCACACGACAAGAAGTTCATCGGTCGTTTTAGGAGGGTTCAGGTAGAGCGCGGATGAGTATTCTTTTTTCAGTCCTCCAATAACATGTTTATTTATTTTTTTATCAAATCAGACGCGATATCCCTACAAGGGATGCTTGCCTCAATAACAACACTAAATTCAGATACTATATTACAAAAAAAAAAATTAATAATTACAAGATTTGAAAAGATAAGAAAGAGGACATTAAAATCATTCTTGATTTTACATCACAACCAACAAAATAAACAAACTAAAAATATACAAATAGGAAATAATTAAGGTTTTTTTAACCAAGAGAGAAAATCATAGATATATTTACAGAATTTTCTAAATTTAAATTACGAGTCCCTACTATATACAAACATAAAAAGATCCTTGCATTCGATGTTTTCCCGGTTTCTGTAGCTCTGGAAGATTGGGCACTCAAGAAGCAGGTAACTGGAATCCTGCTTTCTCTTTCCACATAAACATCCCGGATCGTCTATAGCTCCTATTCGAAACAGAAAATCTCCGAAATTTCCATGTATAGTAACGAATTGCACATTGTAAAAGTCAGGGCGGAAATATTTTGGAATGCCCAAAGGGAAAAAGAGACGAAAGTGATCACTTGTATTAGAAAACATATCTTCCATTCTTGTTCTTAAAAATCCATTTATTATTGAAGGAGAATGTGGACTGAACGTTCGTTGATCTTCCTCGCTTAGTTGGTCCAATTCATATTTAATCAATCTTGATTCGATAAAATCAGTCAGGAATGGGATCTCTGCCAGACAGTGGACACAATTTGAGGAAGATGTTTTAAACGATCTAGTAGCCCAAAGAACAATTTGGTATTGCATCGAATTTAATTTCTGTTTACAGCGGTTATTTATTTGGTAAAACCAAATTTCAGCTCCATATGTTAGAATAGGTCTAATTAGCGTCTTATACAAAATTAACCTTTTATTAGAGTTTATACCCCATATTTTGCCGCTGAGGGAAAAAAGCAGATTTTTCATGCGATGCGCTTTATGCAAAATCTCATTGATGTGCGGGGTGAAATTTATTTTTGTTTTGAACCTATGATTAGATAATTTCATTCCCAAAATTTTGATTTCATTTGAAGGCTTTATGACGGTTTTTTGAAATTCCAACTGGAACCTATGGAAATTGTGAAAGTAAATCAAGTTTGTTTTTTCTGGATTTATTTTTAACTTGTTTGAGCGACACCATTGAGTGACATAGTTTAGGGTGTTCACTAACTCAAGTTTAGACCCTCTAAATTATAATGCCAACATATAATAGAGATGTCGTCCGCGTAGCAAATAATATCAGCGTTTGTTGATTTAAAATTAATTAAAATATCGTTCAGCAAGATGTTGCATAAAAACGGTGACAGTGGACTACCCTGAGGACATCCCTTAGTAAGGTTTTTGGAGACCGTTTTGAGACATGTTTGATTTTTGTTTCTTCTTCCATTGCGGGGTCAACCTTGTTGCACAACACTAGGATGTCTTCCGCGAACGTGATTGCTGGTGCATTCCAGTGTTGCATTCTGTTGAGCTTCATTCTAAGTTCTTCTTTATTGGCGTCCAGAGAAAAATCCTGAATGAGGCGGATTTTAATATTTTCACAGCTCCTGAAACTAGCTTTGTGCAAATTCAACCAGGTTTTAGCGCTTCCCATCATGTTCATGGCGGCATAACGGGCAATTATGTAGCCTCCCCAATGGAGGAGGAAACCAATCTCTTCGAGGGATTCTATCCATGGGCGAGGGTCTTCTGTCCCGTCATACTTCGGAATTTCTATATTGGGGTTCAAAGCAACTGGGTCGGAACTAGCATCTCTACCAATTGTTGCACCAAGTTGCGGCTTTGTAGGATCGTCGACCTTGGTTTCTTCCTTCTTGGTGTTATACACATTTTCCCGAGCGGGTTTCCATATTCAAAGCAAATAAATAAAAGTAAATAAAAATAAATTACCTTTTAAAGTTATTGGGCTTATTTATTCGTTGTCTTCCTCGTAGGTCGCAGTCCACAGTCTTGGTCTAGGTCCTCTCTCCCTCCAATAACCAATCGAGATATATCTATATATATAAAAATGAATGTATGTGTGTGTGTGTGTGGTCTGTTTGTCCTTTATGCCTGACCAAACCACTCATTGGAACGCCATGAAACTTTGGGAAGTTATTTATTATAGTACTGAAAGGTTTCTAGCAAATAAAATTTTTGAATTAACTTTTCGCCTAAAAATAATCAAGATAAATATTCTAATTTATCTGTTATAATTCAACAATCTGCTCCAAATATTATCATGATGATACGATGATTTTGTAATGTAGAAAATTAGGAAAGACAAAATTCAGGATGACACGTCGATTTATTTTAGACAAGAATAATGATACAATTCCAAGGCAAGATACTATTCCTTTAACTTCCAATTAACGAGGGAACCAATTAATATTGATTTTATTCAACTTATCGAGTATTTTTCAAGGGACCGGGAAAAAATGTTCACTTTATCGAGAGATTCGTTAGACAAACCTTTACTCGGGTAAAACCCGGGCGAAGTCGAGTACGTCCATACAAGAATAATGATACAATTCCAAGGCAAGATACTATTCCTTTAACTTCCAATTACCGAGGGAACCAATTAATATTGATTTTATTCAACTTATCGAGTATTTTTCAAGGGACCGGGAAAAAATGTTCACTTTATCGAGAGATTCGTTAGACAAACCTTTACTCGGGTAAAACCCGGGCGAAGCCGGGTACGTCCGCTAGTGTACAATAAAATATTACAAAAGGAATTAAACCATAAAAAGGAATGATGATAATATAAATAATCTGTTTTAAATAAATATTAAATATCATAGAATATTTTGAATAAATGTAGGGCGCATTAAAATTGATGCAACAATATATACAGTAGAACCTCTCTTTAGCAGACACCTCTCTACAATGAACAGTTTTCATTTGCAAAATTACCATTTTTACAATTTTGCAACTCTCCGTTAAGAGGACACCTCTCTCTAAAGGACACTTTGGCTCTGTAACTAGGTGTTGCCTTTAGAGAGAGTTAGTTATACTGTAGCTTCTCTCCCTAAAGGACACTTTGGCTCTGTAACTAGGTGTTGTCCTTTACAGAGAGGTAGTTCTACTGTAGCTTCTCTCCCTAAAGGACACTTTGGCTCTGTGACAAGGTGTTGTCTTTTACAGAGAGGTAGTTCTATTGTAGCTGCTCTCCCTAAAGGACACTTTGGCTCTGTAACTAGGTGTTGACCTTTACAGAGAGATAGTTATACTGTAGCTGGTCTCCCTAAAGGACACTTTGGCTCTGTAACTAGGTGTTGTCCTTTACAGAGAGGTAGTTCTACTGTAGCTGCTCTCCCTAAAAGACACTTTGGCTCTGTAACTAGGTGTTGTCCTTTACAGAGAGGTAGTTCTACTGTAGCTGCTCTCCCTAAAGGACACTTTGGCTCTGTAAGTAGGTGTTGACCTTTACAGAGAGATAGTTATACTGCAGCTGGTCTCCCTAAAGGACACTTTGTCTCTGTAACTAGGTGTTGTCCTTTACAGAGAGGTAGTTCTACTGTAGCTGCTCTCCCTAAAGGACACTTTGGCTCTGTAACTAGGTGTTGACCTTTACAGAGAGATAGTTATACTGCAGCTGGTCTCCCTAAAGGACACTTTGTCTCTGTAACTAGGTGTTGATCTTTACAGAGAGGTAGTTCTACTGTATATATAAATAATATAATAATGATAGTAATTATGATAAAGAACTCTAATAAGGTATACAAGGTGTGTCCAATAAATAATGAGACCGGTCAAAAACAAAGAAAAAATGAAATTATATATTTTTTAAAAAGTCTATTAAAAAAATAGAAAGCTTCAGCTACACTGCGGTATATCACATCACATGATTGCGCGCGCAGTCGATAAATTGTAAGCTTGTAAAAAGAACGCCTTGCATAACAACTTCTAATTTGTAATGGATAGAAAATTCGAACAACGAATTTGTATTAAATTTTGCTACAAAATTGGGAAATCGGCTTCAGAAAATATAGATTTGTTGAAATTGGCATTTGGGAATGAAAATGTAAATAAGCCCACCACATTTAGATGGTTTTCACGATTTAAAAATGGAATGGAATCGGTGAAAGATGAGAAGCGTGTGGACGTCCAATTCTGCACAGGAACCCTGAAAAGGTGATCCAAATTTCAAATTTGATAAAAGAAAATCCACGAATTGGGTTACGGGACATTGAGGAAGAAACAGGGATATCCAAATCATTAGTTGGATCGATAATTAAAGAAGACTTGCAGTTACGGATGTTATTTTTACGGATGTTATTTTTTAAAGAACACAAAGGGTTCTTTTGTGTCTTTTTTTTCGCTAGTGTATCAGCAGCTTCATTGCCTTCTTCCTCTTTCTTATCTCCACTCAATCACACTAAGGTATATAGCTTGTAATTTTGATGGTGGATGAGTCAATACAGTCAATAATATGTTTTGGAGGTTGCAGGTTGACACTTAGTACATAGTGGGAAAACCTTGTAACCATTCTGGAAAGTCATTGTCCGTAGATGACCTGACTTTAGTCTGGAAATCAAAGACTGTTGTTCTCTTGCTCTCAAATAATCCTTCGTACATGTGACCCCCTCCTAGCAGAGTCCAACGATGGTTGACAGGTGTCTCATGGAAATTCCTATGGCTGGAGTTATAGAGCTACTTGACAATATAATTCTAATTTGAGTCAAAAACCGATCCATCAAATAAGTTTACAAAAAAAGGCGAATCAGGATCTGTAAAGCAAAAATAAAAGTATTTTGTTATACTGTGTGACTTCACAGCTTTTTATACTTTAATGTGTGAAATAAATTATTCTGGAGGCTACTTGAAATAGATTTTTTTTGACGTGACAACGTCTTAAATTAGGTTGCGGCTGGGAGTCACTTATGAAAAAGTTTACAAAAAAAGGCGAATCAGGATCTGTAAAGCAAAAATAAAAGTATTTTGTTATACTGTGTGACTTCACAGCTTTTTATACTTTAATGTGTGAAATAAATTATTCTGGAGGCTACTTGAAATAGATTTTTTTTGACGTGACAACGTCTTAAATTAGGTTGCGGCTGGGAGTCACTTATGAAAAAGTGTAACGCCCGGTAACGTTACGATGAGTCATCGAACGAGAGTGCTGCGCGCGCAGCGCTAGAGAATTAGGCGCATTGAATCGGCGCATGCTTGTCTCTGTCTTTGTCTTTCTCGAACGTTTTATGTTCTCGAACGTTAAATGTTTTAATTTTCAACTTCATCATTTACAATTACAAATTTTATTTAATTTCAAATTTATTTAGCAAAAATTTGAACCTTCGATCTGAATAAGTGTTTTGATTTTCAAATACCAACGCGGCTGGTGGAGTGGCGATCTATCGTAAATTATCATCGACATCTACGGCGGAAGTGTTCCAAGTTGCGATTACAGACGTAACTCGTGTCATTAAAACCAAGGGTGACATGTGCACGACTGAAGTTACTTGCTTCGCCGCTAATACTAGCTTCAAGTTTATACTCGGTGCTGTATATATTCATCCAGGAGCTAGTATGCAGGATATTGGAAAGTTACTATGGCAAGGACTCGGTCCGTACATTCACAACAGCCAGTACGTGCCACCTTTCGTGCAAGTTGATTCTAGTATACCGATTCTTCTGTGTGGTGATTTTAACAAAAACGTAAAGCCTGACAACTCGTTTCTTAAATTCATGAAAAATACTTATAATCTTGATTGCGTATCAAACCTTTCTAAGTCAACTACGTTAAAAGGAACAACTATCGACTTGACTTTCGCAAGACACATTACAGCAGAAACACTTCCTTTCATTTCATATTTCTCCTATCATCGTCCTATCCTCAACAAAATCACTCAAATAGGAATTAGTTAAGTTTAAGTTTACATGTACAATGTTTTAGTAAACAAAATATATTTCTATAGTTAAAATTTGTGCAATTCTTATCTTCATTCAATTCCTTGTTCCTATTGTGCAATTTAATTATATTCATATCAATAAATATTCTACCGTTGTTACGTAAAATCTTCGCCCGTAAAACCGACTTTACAGGAAACCATTGTTTTTTTTACTTATCCCTAGTACACGTGGTAAAGACCATGATAATCGTGGTGGGTAGAAGTAGGCGACTGCTTTAACTGTAAGTGCACCACATGTCTACACATGTGAAAAGCAGTTCGACTTTGCATTTACAAATGTGTCAGAGCCCTGCTTGGTTACTTGCATTCGGTGGTGGGGTTGGACTTTTGCAAGAATTAGAGGCCATTGGAGCATTTTTTAATTATAAAAAAAGTGTCCAATGTGGGATTTGATCCTGGGTCGTAGCGGTCGAAAACCAACGGTTTAGACCACACTTCCATCTATTCCCATAAAGTAGAGTTATCTCATTATTCATCTATATCTAACCTTTTAGGATGGTTGAAACATTCTCTGGTAAGATACAAGACATGTCTGAGAAGAGAATCAAGGCTGAAGAGTCTGTATGAATCAAGAAAATATTTTTCTTTCTTATCTCCTCTCAATCAAATTAGGGTAATTTGACAACCATCATGACTGGGTGAAATAGAATGCGTCTGCCTATGTCATTAAGACTGGGAGCACTACTCAGTGGCAGGCCGACTTAGCCCCAAAAGAAATGGCTGCCTCTGACATGAGGAACATGTACCCCATGAACAGGATGTACTCAATGTTAGGAGCGGCTGTACATGTTGTGTGTTCCTCATGTCACCATTTTATATTGGAGCTAATTCAGTGGCCTGCTACTGAGTAGTGCTCCCAGTCTTAATGACAAAGGGGATACAGGATGTACTCCATGTTAGGAGCAGATGTACATGGCGTCTGTTCCTCATGTCAGAGGCAGCCATTTATTTTAGAGCTAATATATGAAGGTTATTCACATATAAAATAAAATGTTAACGCGGGATTCAATCCCGGTTCATGGTTATTGGGATTCGAAGGTGTTACCCACTCGTCCATTGACTCTTGATTGCTAAAAATCCAGCTACATATTGGAAAGATGATTCAAGAGATTTAGAATTTTAAAGAAAACTTACCAACAGAAGGGTCAATAACATAAGGAATTATTCCATTAGGCCAGGTATATTCTTGAGATACAACAGGCATTCTTATCTGGAAAAAAATTTAAATTTATTAAATAAACAATTCAATTATAATAAATTTAATAGAAAAACAATTGCAGAATTTTTTATTAAGACTTAAAACCTTAGTAAAAGACTTATGTATGCATGTATCATATATAAATACAACTCCGTCTTTGCTGGTCACAAGCCTGGATGAAAAAGGAGGAGGGGGAGCAGTAACAAGCTCACTAAAAAACCTGGGTTAGCTGGCCCGGCTGATAGTACCCTGTAAGGGCTCCTAATCCAGGGATGCAGGATGAGCAGCATTTGTACTCCATGTTAGGAGTGGCTGTACATGGCGTCTTTTCCTTATGTCACCATTTCATATTGGAGCTAAGTCTGGGACCTGCTACTGAGTAGTGCTCCCAGTCTTAGATGTTGGAATCTTAGAATAACACATACAGCTTTATTAAGACCACCGGTCTTATACAGATTCACCACAGGAAGGAAGCACAGATATACTCCAGACAGCACAGAACCCAACAACAACCTCCAGGTCCGACGTTATAACAGAATACACACACATTCAGCTTTATTAAGACCACCGGTCTTATACAGATCCACCACAGGATGGAAGCACAGATATACTCCAGGCAGCACAGAACCCAACAACAAGCTCCAGGTCCGACACATGTCCAGTGACCACACCATGTCAAGGTTAACGTATCACTGAAAAGACAGTGTGGAATCAGCCACGTTCTATATAGTCTAAAGTTTGAGAATACAATAATAAAATAAAAATAAACACATCTCAAGAAACCTTATGTATTATTTAATACCTACAAGATTCACATCTATTGTATAAACATTTTATATATACCCTCTCTCTTGATGTAAAAATCTTACAATCAAATATTGATCCAGTGAGATTTTAATATTGTTTAGGAAAATAGGCAATATACAAAGGTTAGTAATTGTTGTTTTAGAAGATCAAAATTGGGTAGCCTTAACAAAAAGAAAAAAAAATTGACCCCATCTCACCTTCTCCTTTCCTGCCCCACTCAATGAAAAACAAAAAATTGTTGCTTATATACAAAGGCATTTATTACGTTAAGAAACATCCATATTAAGTGAAAATACAGTAGAACTGCCTCTCTGTAAAGGACAACACCTAGTTACTGAGCCAAAGTGTCCTTTAGGGAGAGCAGCTACAGTAGAACTACCTCTCTGTAAAGGACAACACCTAGTTACTGAGCCAAAGTGTCCCTTAGGGAGAGCAGCTACAGTAGAACTACCTCTCTGTAATAAACAACACCTAGTTACAGAGCCAAAGTGTCCTTTAGGGAGAGCAGCTACAGTAGAACTACCTCTCTGTAAAGGGCACCTAAATACAGAACCAAAGTATCCTTTAGGGAGAGGTGTCCTCTTTCTGAAGAGTTGCTAAATACAGTAGAACTACCTCTCTGTAAAGGGCACCAAAATACAGAACCAAAGTATCCTTTAGGGAGAGGTATCCTCTTTCTGGAGAGTTGCTAAATACAGTAGAACTACCTTTCTGTAAAGGATACCTAATTGCAGAGCCAAAGTGTCCTTTAGAGAGAGGTGTCCTCTTACTGGAGAGTTGCTAAATACAGTAGAACTACCTCTCTGTAAAGGACACCTAATTGCAGAGCCAAAGTGTCCTTTAGGGAGAGGTGTCCTCTTACTGGAGAGTTGCTAAATACAGTTGAACTACTTCCCTGTAAAGGACACCTAATTGCAGAGCCAAAGTGACCTTTAGGGAGAGGTGTCCTCTTACTGGAGAGTTGATAAATAGTAAAAATTGTAATTTTACAAATGAAAACTGTCCTTTAGAGAGAGGTGTCCTCTTACTGGAGAGTTGATAAATACAGTTGAACTACCTCCCTGTAAAGTACACCTATTTGCAGAGCCAAAGTGTCCTTTAGGGAGATGTGTCCTCTTACCGGAGAGTTACTAAATAGTAAAAATTGTAATTTTACAAATGAAAACTGTCCTTTGTGGAGAGGTGTCCGCTAGCGGGGTGTCCACTAAAGGGAGGTTCTACTGTATTTTATTTTGTTTAAAAACGATAACTATTAAAAATATTCATTCAAATTAGTAACAACACACGCAGTAAACATTTATTATATTTTTAATTGAACATTTTAATGGTTAATGGTTACTCACCAATTGGAGATTTCAATATAAATTGCTATAGAGGATCTTTTGATATATTTGAACAATACAATAACTTTGATAAACTTTTAAAACTTAATAAAACTTAAAAAAAAAAAAACGTAAAATTTCGAGGAATTGCTTCCTCTTTATCAATTATATGTTATTTATTTATTCTTGTAGATCACATGGAAAACACATGGACACACATTGGTCAAAAATAATAAATAATAATTTTGTGAAATTTTTATTTTATTCAAAGACAATTAGAATATTTAAGCAATTAAGGCTTCACCGAACACTGAATTATATCAATAATAATATTAAAAATTTTATTTATTAAAAATATTACAAGTTTTTTTTTTTTCTGAAAAGTGTAACGAATGGTCAGTTTATTTACAAATTTTTATTTACAACTTTAAAAAAATAATAATAATAAAAGAAAACAAAGATATTCACACTTGTTATCTTGACTCCTGGTCAGTGCTGTGGCCCTAATATAATAATAATAAATAAAAATAATAAAATAAGAATATTAAAATAGAGTTATAAGAAATTTAAAGGCATTTGTAAAAATAGTTATTATTTCTTATCCCCTTGTGTAAAGATTACACAAATTCCATGAGTCCATACTCCTCCAGCTGTTTATAGACAGTGTTCTTTCTTATCCCCTTGTGTAAAGATTTACACAAATTCCATGAGTCCATGCCCTCCAGCTGCTTATAGACAGTGTTGTTGTTGTTTCTTATCCCCTTGTGTAAAGATTACACCAATTCCATGAGTCCATGCTCCTCCAGCTGTTTATAGACAGTGTTGTTGTTGTTTCTTATCCCCTTGTGTAAAGATTACACCAATTCAATGAGTCCATGCCCTCCAGCTGCTTATAGACAGTGTTGTTGTTGTTTCTTATCCCCTTGTGTAAAGATTACACCAATTCCATGAGTCCATGCTCCTCCAGCTGTTTATAGACAGTGTTGTTGTTGTTTCTTATCCCCTTGTGTAAAGATTACACCAATTCCATGAGTCCATGCTCCTCCAGCTGTTTATAGACAGTGTTGTTGTTGTTTCTTATCCCCTTGTGTAAAGATTACACAAATTCCAAGAGTTCATGATCTCATGGAATAGGGTGTAGAGGTGCAGCTTTCTTCGATCATGGTACCATGATCCAGGCAAACTTCTAAAAATAGTAATAATGCAATGTGAGTTGTGAAACTATCATATTTATAATAGAATTTGATAATATCAATTATTTCTTTAATATCGAGGATGCCATTTTCTGAATTAAACTTGGATGGAACCTGAATTCACACATATGTTAATCAGACAAATATTATAAATAATTTATTAGTTATAAAAGTTTTTTTTAATTATATCTAGACTTATTGGCCACTCTGTATAATGTACAAGAGGAAGTTTTCGGGAAGTCTTGGGCGTCTGTCTTTGTTATTAAGACTGGGACACTACTCAGTAGTACGCCACTGACTTAGATCCAATATGAAATGGTGACACGAGGAACAGACATCATGTACAGCCGCTCCTAACATGGAGTACATCCTGTATCCCCTTTGTCATTAAAATTGGGAGCACTACTCAGTAGCAGGCCACTGACATAGCTCCAATATGAAATGGCGACATGAGGAACAGACACCATGTACAGCCGCTCCTAACATGACGTTCCACCAGTATCCCTGGAGTCAAACATGGTATTATCAGCATGACCAGCTGAGCCCAGGATATTTAGCAAGCTTGTTACTGCTCCCCCTCCTCCTTTTTCATCCTTGCTTAGGAACGGTAAAGGAGGAGTTCTAAAATTAATGAAAAGGTACTTCTAACTGCATAATGTAACGCGGAATTTCGAAAAAATAGTTTAAGTATTATATGCTAAATATTTAGAAATATTGTATAGAACAGAATTACAGGATACAATAATTAGTCTTAATGGTATGTTCTTCTTTATGTATTATTGGCTATCCATAGATGACAACAATAGATGCTTTTTCATGTCTTTTGAAGATATATTCTGTTAAAAACCCTTTTTTTACTTCAATTAAGTGTTCAGTGAACCGTTTTACTAAATCATTATTAAATATAAAGAAAGCATATCCTGAACAGGAACACATATGATTTTTAGATGGGAGAGCGTCATCTAGTGGAACAGAAATCAACTTAACTTTGATTTAACCTGTTCTCTGATATTTGGCCACTCCATTTTCTAGATAAATCAAGAAAAGCCATTCACGAACATGTTTCGCGCTGTTGACGCCTGGAGCAGGCTGTACCACTTGCAGATATTTTCTGTTTTTAGATAGAAATTTATATAGTCTAAGAGTGTTCCTCCGTTTTTTTTTGTGTGTGTGTGTAATCTTGTTTGTTCAATATAACAGTGGCGCTTTTCTTGTTAGGTATTGTGATAACAATACTTCTGTCTGAAAAAATAGTACAAATGTGAGATTGCAATGGTATAAGCTGGTTAAAAAAGAAAAAGGCATCTCCTTATCATGCAACTGAAAGTTTCTGATGGCTTGCGTCATCTATCGGAATAAATAGCAACTATTCATTGATTATTAATTATTTCAGAATTGCCAAATAACCATTTTTGGTTAATCAAGAAAAGCTAGCTACATAGTTTTTCGATCGTATAGGTACAGATTGAACAACGCTGACGAGGACCAACAGCCTGATACGTACATGGTTAGATTTTCTCAGTTAATCAAGAATGGGTATTTGGCCAATTCTGGAATAATTAAAAAACAATGAATGGTGGTAGTGTCTTGTCCAAAGTCTTATCTCTGTTGGTGTCTACTTTAATTTCTTCATATTTTATGGTTTGGTTTTTTATTAAGAAGGCGAGTTCTCATCGTCTCTCCGCTTACGATCTTTCCTTACAGTGATGTAACTAGGTATTGAACATTTCAGGTTTTCATTTAGCTTGGTTTCCTGGAGACATGCTATATCAATGTGATGTTCATAGAGCAGTCTACTCAACTCTCTTTCTGTGTTCCATTTATGTTTAAGTGTAAGATGTTCAGGATCCTCGTAGCATATTTCCAACTGGTTCCTCGAACTGCAGGCCCCAGCGTGTCGGCTCCCTCAGTAGCAGGGATCGTCAATTTATGATTTTGTTACTCCATGGAAAATAAGGGTCCCATTGCCCCGTTAGTAAGCCACATTTCAGAGTCCCTGTTCACGGTTACAGTAGCGGCTCACGACACCGTACTACAGGACAGTCCCTTACTTGCGCTGCTTCTCCCCACGTAGAGGAAGACTTCTGGGCAGGAAAACAATGAATAGTTTATATTTATTCAGATAGATGACGCAATCCATCAGCAAATTTCAGTTTCTCGATAAGGAGATGCCATTTTCTTAATACTTCTGTCTGTTCTTAGTAATTTTAGAACATCTTTGTCCACATGACAGATTGTTCAATTATGTTTATTATTGGAATGATTTCATTGCGTAAATTCATTTTTTAAATCTCATTTAGATTTATACAATTTATATATTCCGATAATTATAACCTCTGTGAAATCTTTAGGACAAATTAATAAAGCCTCCGAGGTTGCGTTTCTATTTTTTTTTTATTAATTTGTCCTAAACAATGTATATATGTTACACTGAAGGGTGGAATCTCAGAAATGGTTTTCATGAAAACTATGGACATAAGCTTATAAGACAGTAGAATTACATTTAAATACTCACTCTTATTTCCTTGAGTTTTTCATGTATTGAATCAAATAGAGTCCCTCATGAGCGACGCATTCAATTTACGACCATCTCTCATTAGCGACCACATTGTAAGAATGAAATTCCCTTGTAAGCCTACTATAGTGAGCTCCCATTAACGACCGTTCCCGTTGAACGACCAATAAAAAATCGATTTTTAGTCTCTCATGAGAGACCATTGAAAAATTGATATTGTAGCGTAAAATTAAGTCTTGGAATATCTTAAGATGTAAAAGAAGGGGGTCGGTGGAAGGATGGTCTAAACCGTTGGTTTTCGACCGCTACAACCAGGGTTCGATTTCCGAATTGGGTATTTTTTTCTGCTTAAAAAATGCTCCAATGGCCCCCGATTCTTGCAAAAGGTCCAACCCCACCAGCTAGTGCAAGTACCTAAACGGGGCTCTGGCACATTTATAAGTGTAAAGTCGAATTGATTTTCACATGTGTAGACATGTGGTGCACTTACAGTAAAAGCAGTCGCCAACTTCCACCCATCATGATTATTGTAGTGTTTTTGCATATTGAATTATGGATATGCAAATATCCTGTTTTGCATAATGGTTTTCATAGAATTTTGTATATAAATAACGACAGTTTTCAGCTACCCGCAGTCAGTCATTTATGTTAATAAACGAGATTACTGGAGTCCGTTTTGCCTCAGTCAAGCGACACCTCACTCTTGGCTACTTCCCAACCTTCAAGGATAAAACAAACTCTGGCGACGAGAAAATCTACGGGAAGCTACGGTAGTGACTACGAGGTTTGCAACGATTGGTACGTGTCTACGGGAACGACCACGAGGTTTTAAGGATTGCGGACCTACGACTGACTCAAAGCATCAAACTGAGGAAAGATGGCAACTAATCAAACTGTACCGTTCAGAGTCTTCGATTCGAAGTAAGAAAAATTTGAAATCTTCGTACAGCGATTTGAAGCGGCGTGCGAAGCTAATGAAACAAGTGACCAGAAAAAGGTCGTAATCTTGTTAAGTTTATTGATCTCTGAACTCCTTAAACTTGGAAATGATTTGTTCTACCCTGAGAAGATTAAAGCTCAGTCTTATGAAGTAATAATTAAAAAAATAAGACAACATTTAGCGCCTAAGCCAAAAGTGATACCTCAACGATGCATGTTCTTGAAAAGGGTGCAAAAAGAAACTGAAACTGTTTCTGAGTATCTAAGAGAACTGAAGCACCTGGTCACAAAATGTGAATTTGGCAGTATGCTGGAGATGATGTTACGGGATAGATTCGTGGCAGGCTTGTCTTCCGAGGCCCTCCAGAAAAGTCTCTTGCAGGAAGAGGATGACGTAAAGCTGGATAGAGTATTTGCCATTTCAGTCTCGTACGAGTTAGCCGAGAAGAATGCTAGTGAACTGCATGGAAATTGCATAGGCAAAGTGACCTCGCGTTCTAAAGAAATAGAAGGGATATGCACACCCCTGTGCAGAAATATTGGTCTACGGCAGGAGTGAGAAGGTGCTACCGGTGCGGCGAAAGGAATTCCTACCTAGCACCAGCATGCCCACACAAGTCGAAGGCTTGTTATAAGTGCAAAAAGATTGGGCATCTACGTAAAGTACGCAAAGCGGCATATTATGCAATTAAAAATAGTTATGTGCAAGAACAGATACTGTCCCTCAAGGGCGAAACGGAGGCTAAAGTTACACTCACTTTAGACGGAAATGTATTAAAGTGTGTAGTGGATACTGGAAGTCCGGTAACAATGATGCCGAAAACCATCTTCAAGAAGTTCTGGAAAGTAAAGTTTTTTCCTACTTCGAAGAATTTAAAAACCTTGTGCAATAATCCAATCAAGATAGTAGAGAAAAGGACGTTTTTGTTGGAGAAGCCGGAAAGAGACTTAGATTAATAGTGGTGGATGAAGGTTTCCCAGAGGTTTTACTGGGAAGGGAATAGCTTAGATTATTGAATATTGACTACTGTAGGTTACTAAATGTGATTAAAATCATCAAAGAATATCTTGCATGAAGTCCAAGGAATACAATACAAGCACAAATGGATTAGCTGAGCGCTATGTGCGAGAGTTCAAGACCTCACTAAGGAAGAACAGTGGAAAGGATGGCCTTGAGACAAACTTGGAGAGATTTTTATCGGCTCAGAGAGCATTTCCACAGGCAGTGATGAAGGAGTCGCCGGCGGAACTATTGATGAAAAGGCGTTTGAAAACAAGGTTTTCAAATCTAATGCCTAAAATGGAATTTGAAGGAGAGGTGTTTCATGATGCCCTAAAAAAGCAAGAGAATTTCAACATAGGTTCCTATGTTCATTTCCGGAATTATGCTGCTGGACCAAAGTGGAAGCTGGGCACAATACTAAAACTCCTTAGTTGCCGCCACTACCTAATTGGTTATGAGGACCAATCTTTCAAGAGGCACATAAACCAGTTGCGCCCTGTAAAGGAAAAACCAGAGGCTACAGTACTGAAAGATCCGAGGTTAGTACTACCAAGTACATCTACAGAAACCCTGAAAAAGCATCCGGAGATGAAGCCCTCTCAAGTTGGCCTGGAGATCCCTGAGAGGAAATTGCCAGATATGGAATTTGCAGAAAAGCCGAAATCGACAGGACAGGACTTGGCGCCAGTTGAAGACAACCAGAGTTCTGTTGCTGCTTCTGGAGAAAAAGTCCCGAGCCGGAGCCCCAGACCCCAGCGATCCAGGAGACCGCCTGACCGACTCCAATATTATTAGGAGGGGAGGGTGTAGTGTATTTGCATATTGAATTATGGATATGCAAATATCCTGTTTTGCATAATGGTTTTCATATAATTTTGTATATAAATAGCGACAGTTTTTAGCTACCAGCAGTCAGTCAATTTATGTTAATAAACGAGATTACTGGAGTCCGTTTTGCCTCAGTCAAGCGACACCTCACTATTGGCTACCTCCCAACCTTCAAGGATAAAACAACTATCATGGCCTGTACCACGTGTACTAGAAATAAGCAAAGCAAATTAAATAAAGATATAAAGGAACTAGGAACTTTCCTAGTACAACTATGTCTCTTCGTTTTTTTTTTGTGTATTGACATTCCCAAGTCTTCCACTCTGCCTCGACCACGACTGCCTGTACTCTATGAGAACTGTTAAAGGTCTCCCAAGGTGCAGAGAGGTACTGGAGAACTCTCCACGCCCTGACTATCTCTCTCAGTTACTACAGGTTTGCCCCTCTCGGTTACCACACCACAGCGAGAGACCCTCGGTTATCACAGTATAACGAGAGTCGACAGGATAACCAAAACGAAGGATGACACAACGAAGAAGGTGAGAAGCCTGTCCAGAGAGAAGCGAGAAAGAGCAAAGATGGAGGAACAAGCCCGCCTTTCCAACAAAACGACCGAGCAATCTCTCCCCCAACAAGAGACGATATTTAAGGAGGAAATATCGCCCCAAGGGACCTCCGCAGACCCGCCAACACCCGCGACCACCCCAACGACACAGCCGAAAATCCCGCAAGACATGGAAACCGAGGAGCTGAGTGATGCAAACCCGGTGACAAGTTCTCCACCTTCGACCTGACATCGAGACAATGCTCAAGGCGACAAGCCGCAATCAACTTTACAGAAGCTACAAGCTTCTACAAGCCCTACATGGAGCGCCTTCCACGACAGCAGGAGGAAAAAGACCAAGACTTCTGACTGAACAATCTTCAAAACTGTAAGTTTTTAAAAACCTACATAACTTGATGTTCCATAAATGTAGTGTTTATTTTCACTGTAATTATTTTTAATTCAATTTTTACTTTTTTATATAATTTAAATTCAATTTTTGAATCTTTTACACTCTCAATTATTAATTTTTACTTTATTTTAAATCACACACAAATTATAAATATAAATCATTACTTTCAATTTTACTTTTAAAAATCGCCAATTACACATTTTTATCAACTTACTAATCTTACATGTTGTTCCTAAATTTACCTAAAATGACATTATCCAAATCTACAACTTGAAAAAAAAATTATTATTATTTTTTAAATTACTCTCATTATATCATAATTCTCTGAACTTATTTTCATACCAAAATACCAATCTCTTAATCAAATACTTAAAATTTTTCAAAAATCATTGTCATATTTATCATGTTAAGTATGCGCCCCAATTCAAATTATTTTTCATGTTAGGTTTGTTGTTTTTTTTTCTTCTGTTTTATTTTTTGTGTTATAAATACAACCAAATCGCATTAAATCGTAATGTAATTCTCTTTTGTTGTTTGAAATAAATATAATTGAGTCAGCCTGTTCTTTCTAGAAGAAACTTCAAAGAAAACGTGCTAACATTTTTTGGTGCCGAAACCCGGGACAGAAGTAGAAGAAATAGAAAGTTCTTAGAAGTCATAGAAATAAATAAAGGTAAGGTTTTGAATACTAATCTTTAAAATATGGAAACAGAAATCTTATTTTTTCAATCTCTGATTAAAAGTTTAGAATTGATAAAAGCAGATGTAGAATATAATTTAGAAGGCAATGATAAATACGCACTTATGCAAAATAAAGAAGACTTGTTAAATTTGAAAGCTAGCTTTGATAATCAATATGTGAAATTAGTAAAATATAAAGGCATTAATGCTGAAGAAATATTTAAGGTATCCTTTGAGGCAAAGTCTAAAATCAATTCTTTTTTGATAAAAATAAATAGATCGCTGGGAAATTTAAATAAAAATACATTTTCTTGTGAAACGCATTTAGAACTTCCCAAATTTCAATTGCCCACCTTTAGTGGTGATATTTAGATTGGCTGAGTTTTAAGGAAATTTTTATTAGATCTATTGATCAAAATCCAACACTGGGATATTTTCAAAAACTTCAATATTTAAATTCTGCACTAAAAGGAAATGCCGCTAGACTTATTAGGGCGTTCAATATTTCGATTAAAATTATCCTTTTGCCAGGCAAACCTTGGTCAATAGATTCGACAAAAAAGTGAATTGGCTTTTAAACAAATTCAAAATTTGTATGAACTAAAAATGCAAAACAAGAATCGACTAAAGATTTACTTGATCTCCTGGACACTTGTAACGAAAGCATTCAGAATCTCTCTATCCTCGGATTGGAACGTAATAATTTATCGGATATGATTTTTATTCATATATTTCAATCAAAACTTGATCGTTCAATAAGAAAGGAATGGGAGATGAGTTTGCTTGAGAAAGAATATCCATCGTATGAAAAGATGATTTCTTTCCTGGAAGTCTCGGGAGTTTTCAGAATAAAGAAAATTCAAAACAATACTACAAAATGAATAAATCCACTCATTCTCATTCAGCAACATTTGCCTCTGACTCTAGTATAGATAGCAGATTCAAATCATGCGTCTTATGTAAAGGTGAACATTTTTTGTTAAAATGTCCTAAGTTTAATGGTATGATGTTACCTGAAAGATGGACATTTGTAAAAGATAATCGTCTATGTAACAACTGTCTAAGATCTAACCATAGAGTGTATCGTCATGCGTCTTCACGCAAAATTGCAAATCATGTAATAAGAGACATCATACTCTTTTGCATCAGTTCAAACCAGAAATGTTAAGTCCTGTTGCGGACATATCTCAATTGACCGATGCCAGTGTCTCATGTTTTGCAAACAACAAAAGTCATGATCGGATATTACTCTCTACGGCTTTAATAATGGTCAAATCGGAAAACGGGGTTCTTCAAACATGTAGAGCCCTCATAGATACAGGCTCTCAAAGGTGTCTTATAACAAATAGTTGTCGAAAGAAATTAAATCTTCCTCTTGCGAATGTAAAACTACAGTTTTTGGTTTGGGAAACAAACTTTTAAAACAATCAATAGGTGAGGTCTCTCTCCAATTTAGCCCACATTTCCCAAACCTAATATTCAACGCCAATCCTATAGTCATTGATAAGATCACATCAGAATTGCCCAATTTCTTTATAGAAAAGGATAATTGGCTTTATTTGAAAAATATTCTGTTGGCTGACCCCAATTTTGACAAATCTAGCCAGATTGATTTAGTGATGGGGGCAGAGCTTGCTCCATGCTTATTTAACGGGAAGGTTAGATTCCAAAATTTATCTGGACCCACTGCGTGCGGATCCAAATTGGGATGGTTACTTACAGGTAAAATATTACTGTCAGGTGAAAATTCCAATCAAGATATTACTATGTTCGCGTCGGAGGAACAAGATGATTTTCTAAAAATAATCTGGGAGCTAGAGTCAGTACTCTCTGCCAAATCTTTAACCAGAGAAGAAATTTCGTGTGAAGAAATATATATTAATAACCTCAAAATTCTGGAAGATGGAAGGTACTCTGTTGGGCTGCCATTTAGAACATTGCCAACTCTTGGCAAATCTAGGATCAATGCTCTGAAACGATTTCTATCACTTGAAAGAAAATTACAAAAATATCCAAGTATCCTAAAACAATATTGTGATTTCATGGACGAATATCTTTTAATCAATCATATGGAGCTCATTCCCAGTGATGAGCTGGATACACCTTCAGGACAATGTTATTATATACCTCATCATTGTGTTTTTAATGAGCAAAGCACTACCACTAAATTGAGAGTTGTTTTTGATGCATCTTGCAAAACTAGCAATGGCAAATCTCTAAATGACTTTTTCATGTAGGACCAAAACTACAACAGGATATCTTCAACATTCTGATAAGATTTCGAACACGCCCAATAGCCTTTTCAGGAGATATAGAGAAAATGTATCGCCAAGTAAGAATCGATTCTAGGGATTGTGATTTCCAGAGAATTTTATGGAGAAAAAAACCATCAGAACCTTTATTGGATTATAGACTACTGACTGTGACATATGGATTGTCTTGTGCGCCATATCTCGCCATGCGTACCCTACATCAACTTGCAAGGGACAAGGTGTCAACTTTCCCAGTGGCCTCAAAAATAGTACAAACCGATTTTTATGTTGATGACTTGCTTTCTGGTGCAGACACAATTGAAGAAGCTATATGTCATATTCGTGAAGTCAATAATTTTCTTTCTTCACCCGGATTTTCTCTTAGGAAATGGAGATCAAACGTCCCGGAGGTCCTTTCTGGATTTTCAGAACAGGTTGAAGATAGGCATAATCTTCGAGATTTTGAGAGTGATTCATGTGTCAAAATACTTGGTATTTTTTGGAATCATTCCTTGGACACTTTTCAGATTCTTGTTAAAGACATTCCAGAACAAACGAATTCTAAAAGACATTTGTTGTCCCACATCTCCAGAATCTTTGACCCTATAGGCTGGCTGTCCCCGGTTATTATTTGTCTTAAAACTTTGCTTCAATCACTTTGGAAACAGAAGTTGAATTGGGATGATCCCTTGCCTGATACTTTGTGCTCTCAATGGAAAAAAATCGAAAAGGAATTATCCGTATTAAATAAAATTCAAATTCCTAGATTATTATCGTGCAGGGGAGCTTTACTTTCTGTTGAACTTCATGGTTTTTGTGACTCTTCAGAAGTTGCATATGCGGCAGTATTTTATATAAGATCTCATTTCAAATCGGGCCAAGTGAAAGTTTCTCTGATTGCTTCCAAGACGAGGGTAGCTCCTCTGAAAATGATTTCCATACCACGGCTGGAGCTGTGCGCTGCTCTTCTTCTCGCAACTTTATATGATACTATTCGCAATTCTTTATGCTAACAAATTGATAGAGTATTTTTATGGACTAATTCCAAAATTATTTTCAGCTGGATTAAATCTGAATATAGACATTGGAAACCATTTGTCGGAAATAGGATTGCTGAAGTACAAAGATTGACTTTACATTCTTCCTGGCATTATGTCATTTCGAAAGATAATCCTGCAGACTGCGCTTCCAGAGGTATAACTCCTTCAGAGCTGGTGGATCACTCTCTTTGGTGGCGAGGACCAACTTGGCTCTCGGATGTGAACTTTGAAGATCCAATTCAAACTCAATATGATTTTTCGAAAGTAATTTCAGTTGAAAGACGAAAAACTTTCTCTGTTTTTCATTCCACTAATCATCTTTTCCCAGACTTCATTTTCAAATACTCAAATATCAACGAACTTGTTAGAATTACAGCATGGATTTATAGATTTGTATTCAATGTCCAATGTTCTTTCAATGAAAGAAAGAAAGGACATCTATCTTCAAGCGAATTAAACAACAAATTGTGAAATCAAATCCGTTCACTAAAACTGGAATCGACTTTGCAGGACCGTTTTTGATGAAACCAAACATCAAAAGATCCAAAGTAAAATTAAAATCATATGTTGCTTTATTTGTATGTTCCTGCACAAAAGCAATTCATATAGAAATTGTATCAGACCTATCTTCAGCGGCTTTCCTCGCAGCTCTCAAGCGGTTTATTTCTCGTCGAGGAAAACCTTCTGATATATTTAGTGATAACGGGACCAACTTTAGGCGAGCTAACAACATTCTCCGAGAGCAGTTTGGTATATTGAAAGCTTCAACAATTCAAAAATTCATATCTAATGAACGAATCAACTGGCATTTTATACCTCCTTCCGCCTCAAATTTTGGAGGTATCTGGGAGGCTGGCATAAAATCCTTCAAATTTCATCTTCTCAGATGCTTAAAGTCTCAGATACTCACATTTGAAGAGCTAACTACTCTGACAACTCAAATAGAAGCTTGTTTAAATTCGCGACCTATTTGTCCTCTAAGTTCAGATTCAGACGATTTTAATCCTCTTACACCAGGACACTTCTTAATCGGGAGACCCTTAACTGCCCCTCCAGAATCTAATGATGATGATGATGTTCCAATAAACTACCTCGATCGCTGGAGCCTAAATAAAAAAATTAAAAATGTTTTTTGGAAACGTTGGAATCGAGAATACCTCAGCAATTTGCAACAACGCCTAAAATGGCAAAAATCCTCACCCAACATTAAGGAAGGTGACCTCATCTTGCTCAAGGATACCATATAATCACCAGCAATGTATTGGAGCCTTGGTCGCATCACCAAAGTCTTTCCGGGAGCGGACGGAAAAGTTCGAGTCGTCGAGGTGAAGACCAAGCACCAAGAACGCCTTACTAGAACTGTCTCTAAAATAGTACCATTACCTTTTGCTGAGGACTAAGTTAGTCCACCGGGGTGGAGTATGTTAGGTTTTTTCCTTATTATTATTGTATTTTATTAATTAATTATAATTCATATTCATAGAATTTTATTGTTACTTATCATCATTCTTTTTGTTGTTTTTTTTTCTTCGGTTTTCTTTTGTGTTATAAATACAACTAAATCGCATTAAATCGTAATGTAATTCTCTTTTGTTGTTTGAAATAAATCGAATTGAGTCAGCTCGTTCTTTCTAGAAGAAACTTCAAAGAAAACGTGCTAACATGTCACTATCACGCCATTGTCCTTTTAAAGGATAATTTTCTCGCTACCATATATAATCAATGACCAGATTTTTAAAAAAGAAGCAAATTTTAAATATAAATCAACATAGATGTAAAACACATTTCTTAATTTCAGAAATATCCTGAGATTTCTCTCTTAAGAGACAATATCTTTAAAATCACAAATAGAAAAAGAACTGTCATTCCCCAAAACAAGTTAAAAATAAAGATTCCGTCCACTTCCACGCCAATAGCTAAATTAGGTCACCTTACGCCAAACTTATTACCACCGTTAAATTTGACCATAGATACACCCCTTCGTCCTTTCCTTTTACATGCATAATTAATAATTCATTTATCTCTCTCAACAAACTACAACACCCTCACACATCCCTGTCTACAATTGGCAACACTTATAAGTGCGAGACTTAACAACAAAACCAATCTCGAGCCACACGAGCTTCATAACGTCACCACTCTAAACGCACAACAAAATTTCGCCTTAAATGTGCCAACCCAACTAACAATCTAAGAATTCTCGAGATGTGTTCGTACAACCACCTCCCATGACTTTAGTAAACTTGTTATTCATGGTGAAACAGGTTAGATTTTGTACCAAACTATGAATTCACGTGACACCTTTCCACTCAATTCACTTCACAAGTGTCACACGGCAACACAAAAAAAAAATTTTCTCACTTAAAAGGCCAAAGACGCCTTCATATCTGTGACATATCTCACACCAAATCGTGTCCACGTCGAAAGTCACACCTTTAACCACTTCTAGCCTAAAACCACTGAATAACATTTTTACTAAGTCTATAATAACTTCGAAACACAGCCACCTACGAACACCGAGAAAACTATATCTTTCAAAAAGACCAGAAATATGCCAACCTCAACAATAGAAAAGAGAGAAATTCAGTTCCATTTAAAGTTCCATCCCAGAAATAGAATCCCGACGATTTCAATGGAAAAACAGGAAGTAAACGCCCTTTATGACGTCACTCCCCCAAGTCGCTACTACACTGGGGTCCAAAAAATAAGAAACTTTTGTTTTTTAATGATATGTTTTAAAATATGCAACGCTAAAAGCTAAAAAGTAATTTAATTAGGTATTTTAAGTCGTAGAATTTATTTATCACAACCATTCGATTCGGTAAATTTGAAAATATGCAAATTTTTGCTTGTCTTTATAAGTGTGCTATTTGGCGTGTCGTTTACCTCATCTAATAATTGTCCAATTATAATTTTATTTAATCCTTAGTTAATTATGAGTTTACGAAAAATTTTAGCAGATGATTTCAAATGGAGAGCTGTTGGAAGAATGGAGGCAGGGCAATCACAAGTTGAAGTAGCAAAATGGCTAAATGTGAATAAATCTGTGGTCAGCAAAATATGGAAACAGTTCATTGAGACAGGAACCATCAAAAGAAAAGAAGGTTCTGGTAGAAAATAAAAACAGCTACCTCTGAAGACCGTTATCTGGTCGTAACTGCCAAGCGCCATAGGGAGATGACAGCTATTCAACTCTCTAATGAACTCTCAAGTGCTACTGGAACGAGAATATCAAGAGAAACTGTTTACCTAAGGCTTCAGGAAGGTGCTCTTTATGCAAGACGACCAATGGTCTGTATCCCTTTAACCTCTGCTCACAGGAGAGCCCGCTTGAATTGGTGCTTGGAACATCACGCCTGGACTCATGATCAGTGGGCCAATGTTCTCTTCAGTGACGAGTCAAGATTTAGTTTAAACACAGATTCTCGACGAGTTTTCATCTGGAGGGAGCCTGCAACCCTCTATCATCCCAGTAACATCAGGGAAATAGACAGTTTTAAAGGGGGCAGTCTCTTAGTCTGGGCTGGCATCAGTTCTAGCAGACGCACACCTCTCCACATTTTTTCTGGGGGCACTTTAACTGCCCAAAGGTACAGGGACGAGATCCTTGAGCCCTATCTAAGACCTTATAGAGATCAAATCGGTCGCAATTTAATTTTTATGGACGATAATGCTCGTCCGCATAGGGCTAGGCTAGTCAATGAATATCTCCAGAGTGAGAATATTCGAAGGATGGATTGGCCAGCCAGATCTCCGGACCTGAATCCAATAGAGCATGTGTGGGATGCTCTAGGGAGGCGTATTGGAGCTCGTTACCCCTCTCCCAGAACCCTCGTTGAGCTAAGAACTTCTCTATTGGAGGAGTGGGGTTTACTACCCCTGGACCTCCTCCAAAGCCTGGTAAACAGTATGAGGGCTCGCTGTGAGACCTTGATAGTTGTTAGAGGTGATCATACTCCCTATTCATATCTTATTTCTTTAAGATCTGGAACCTTAGCTTTGGGTATGTTGGTAATAATTTGCATATTTCATAATTTCAAATATTTTTTAAAAATTTTCATATAGCTAGTCAAATTCTCCATAGTTTAAACTATTTGTATACTAAATTTTATATTTGTTAATAAATTAGCTTTTGAGAAATATCAACATTGGGTAAGTTTCTTATTTTTTGGACACCAGTGTATTTCAGTCCAGTCTCCCCCGTTTCATGTTTCGACCACGGAGTCCCCTTACAAGCAGTCATTTAAATGACCGCTATCTTAATGATCGCCATTTTGTAATACGTGTTTCACACCAACCACGTGTTTCACAAATTCTTCAATCACAACACACACTTTACATATCAAACATTTTACATGTTAATTTGATATCACAATACACAACATTTTAGTAACCAATCCAACCAATAAATTTCGCTTCTGAAATTTTGATTTATACAACCCACACAGCGCATCACAATTTATATTTTGTACAATACATTTGGTTCTACAATCTTATTTTACTGTGCTTCTAAAAAACTCAGCGTCTACATAAATTTTATTAGTCAACCATTGGAAAAAAAAGAAGTACAGCTGTCAAACAGTTGTATGTCGCAATTATGTGATCATCAACGTGACCTCATTATTAAAAAAAAAAAACTCGAATCAATTTTTCTTTTATTTTTCATAATTTTATTTCAGTATTGTCGCGAGGAAAAATAATTAAATAGGCCTTCGAATTACTTTAAATATTTATTTAATGAGCTATATGATAGAATTCAAAATAAAAGAAGAGTTACTATTTACGTGAGCCAAATCGACCGAGCCGTTAGCGCAAGAAAGCAGAACTCGAGATATTTCCTCCTTCCACGTGACGCCACTGTTTACCCCGACCGGTCGGTCCAGATAAGAGGGAATACCAGGAAACTCTGTCCTCCTGACATCACTCCCTCCACAAGAGAAACAGCGTCCCGCTGTTTACTAGTCGGTCACATGACCCTGGGCAATCTGTTCTTAGACTTCAGGGTCGTGGTAGGGCTTCATTCTCACTACATGGACGATATCTTGGGGTTTTCGTCTTCTCCTAGTATTCGTCACGCCTTCTACTTGATAATTTACACTCGATATTTTTCTGATCACCCGATAGGGTCCGAAATATCTCTTCAATAACTTCTCCGATAAGCCAACGGTACGGACTGGGGTGAACACCCACACCAAATCACCTTCCTTGTACGTCACCTCCTGATGCTTCTTGTCGTAGCGTTCTTTGTCTTTGCTCTGAGCCTGCAGGATGTTAAGACGGGCTAACATTCGTGCGTCCTCAGCGTTGGTCACAAGATGGCCCACATAATCTTCTGCAGTTCCTGCCGGCTGGTACGGCAGTATAGAATCCAGCGGTGTTTCAACTTCTCGGCCGTGGACGAGGAAGAACGGGCTGTATCCTGTTGTCTCTTGTCGAGCGGTATTGTAGGCGAAGGTCACATATGGTAGGATGTTGTCCCAATTTTTCTGATCAACGTCAACATACATCGAGATCATGTCAGTCAGGGTCTTGTTGAGTCTTTCTGTCAAACCATTCGTTTGAGGGTGGTATGCCGTGGTGAATCTGTGAATTGTTCCGTTTAGATTATTTATTTCTCGTATGGTCTGAGACATGAAATTTCTTCCTCTGTCCGTGATGATTTCCCGAGGAGCGCCGTGCTTGAGTATGACGTCTTCAATAAGGAAGGTTGCTAATTCAGTAGCTTCCGCTGTTGCCGCGGCCTTTGTTATCGCAAATCTGGTGAGATAATCAGTCGCGACTATTATCCATTTATTTCCCGTGTGAGATATGGGAAATCTTCCCAGATAATCAATTCCTATCTTTTGAAAAGGCGAGGTCGTTGGAGGTATTGGGACTAGTAGTCCAGGAGGTTTCTGAGGCACGCCCTTCCTTCGCTGGCATTCTTTACAATGAGCAATGTATTGGGAAACTGTCTTATAAAGTCCAGGCCAATAGAATCTCTTTCTAACGCGGTCATAGGTCTTGGCAAATCCCAAATGACCGGCCATTGGAGTGTCGTGGACATCTTTAAGAATTTCGTGCCTCATTTGTTTTGGGACTACTAGCAGCCATGGTTTGCCCTCAGGGTCGTAATTTTTCTTATAGAGAACGCCTCCAATCATCTGATACCCTTTTAAATTTTCATTTGCAAGTTTTTCACGGATCCCAACCAAATGAGGGTCTTTACTTTGCTCTTCTGCAATGTCTTGGATGGAAGTAATGTGCCCTTCTATCTCTGCGGTGTCAGCCAAGGGGCTTCTTGACAAACAGTCAGCGTCTTTATGCTTGCGTCCGCTTTTGTAAACGATGTTTATGTCGTATTCTTGTAGTTTGAGGGCCCAACGGGCTAAGCGGCCGGATGGATCTTTCAAGCCTACCAGCCAACATAGCGAGTGATGGTCGGTAACCACAGTAAAGGGTCGGCCATATAGGTATGGGCGGAATTTACCAAGGGCCCAAACAACTGCGAGGCATTCTTTTTCTGTAGTGGAATAATTATTTTCCGCTTTGGTTAGTGTTCGTGAGGCATAGGCTATAGGTCTCTCCGCGTCATTCTGGATTTGAACAAGAACTGCCCCTAAACCATAGCCGCTTGCATCAGTATGGACATGAGTTTCCGCACCTTCTATGAAATGTCCTAACACAGGCGAAGATCCCAATTCCTGTTTGAGAATCCAGAAAGATTCATTTTGTTCTTCGCCCCAAATGAATTTTTCATCTTTCTTTAAAAGGCTATTCAAGGGTCGAGACTTGTTAGCATAACTTTTGATGAAGCGTCTATAGTATGAACTTAACCCAAGAAAACTTCTGGTCTCACTGATATTACGGGGTTTTGGAAAGTGGACAATGGCTTCCACTTTTTCTGGGTCTGGCTGCGTTCCAAATTCATTAACGACGTGCCCGAGGATAGTTATTTGTCTCGAGGCGAAATGACACTTTTTATAATTCAGGCACAGTCCGGCCTGCTGAATGCATCTCAAAACTTTGTATAGACGTGCTAAATGTTCTTTAAAGGTCGATCCATAGACTACAATGTCGTCTAAGTAGCATAAACACATGTCCCATTTCAATCCCCGTAGGACGTTGTCTATCATTCGCTCGAATGTTGCTGGTGCATTGCATAGACCAAATGGCATTACATTAAATTCATAAAGCCCATCTGGAGTGATAAATGCCGTTTTCTCCCGGTCCTTATCCTCTACTTCGATTTGCCAGTAACCCGATCTCATATCCATAGTGGAGAAGTACCTGGATCCAGAGAGGGTGTCCAGCGCGTCATCGATACGAGGAAGAGGGTACACATCTTTCTTTGTAATTTTGTTTAGACGACGATAGTCGACACAGAATCTCAACGAGCCGTCCTTCTTCCTCACTAATATAACGGGAGAGGCCCATGGACTTGATGATGGCCGGATGATTTTAGTCTCCATCATTTTCACTACTTCACTCTGAATGACACGTCTTTCGGCGGGAGACACTCTATAAGGACGCTGTCTGACAGGCGGATAATCACTCGTATCGATTTTATGTTTTATTTCGCCAGAGACAGGGAAGCTCTTTTTCTCAAAGTCGAATATATCAGAAAACTCATTTAGGCACGTGAGTAATCTGTTTTTCTTTGTTTCCTCCAAATCAGTAGACATCATTGAAATTAAACATTCTCTCACATCTGGGGAAGTTACTTAGTCTTTTCCAGCTATTTCAGAACAAGCGTCAAGATTAGATATGCTCCCTACTTCAAGTTCTTGCATTGTTCCTATCTTCATGCCCGAAGGTATCACTTGAGACTGGTGAGTACTGTTAGTCACCCACAACACCGCTCTGCCATGTAAGAACCTAACGAGGGAAGAGGGAATAAAAAGTCCTTTTTCCAACTGCAGGCGTTTAGAACCTGTAACGACTACATCTCTGCTGCCAAATACATCCTGGTTGGTGACAACTATCTTGCCAAAAGATTTCGGCGGTATGACACAGTCCATAGCAGCACAAAGTTTCAGGTCTTTCCATTCGTAGGATTTTTCAGCTTCGCTTAAATACAATTTGTTTTCCCCACAATCTATAATGGCATCTGTGGCTTTGAAGAAATTCCAGCCCAGTATAACATCGTGGCTACATTCAGCGGCTACTACAAAATCAAAAATAATATCGAGTCCTTTGATTTGAACTTCTAAAGAGCACTTACCAAGGGTCACGATAGGCTTCTTGTCCACGGCTTTTAGAAGTGGTCCATTTTCTTTAAAAACTGGGGCCTTTATAGAACGTCTGAAAGCTTCAGAAATTACTGAGTAATCAGCGCCGGAGTCCACAAGAGCTTGTACATTTCGTCCTTGTATGTTGACAGATATCCAGTTCTTTTCCATTGTAGCGGCTATACGGCAGGGAGGATTTTCGTCTGTGGCGGCCACACCTCCAGAGGACGCGCCATCTAGTTTTCCTCACTGCGGCGACTGGGTGAGCGGCTGGAACGGCGAGCAGGGGATTGTGAGGTTCTTCTGGGAGCTTGGAATCTTCCGCGGGGGGGGGGGGGGGTATGGCGACGGGTTTCTGAATCTTCCTTGGGATAGTTCGCTTCCTGATTCGCCCATAGTGTAATTTTCCGTTCTTGGTCTTCCGAAATCGACTGTTTCTCTTCCAAGTCTGGCATCCGCAAAAGCTTGGCGTCTGTCTCTGCAATAACGTGCAACGTGGCCAGGGCGCCCACAGTGGAAGCAGATCGGTCTGTCATCTTCAGTACGCCACTGAGTCCTTTGATTATTTGGTGGTCCTTCGGTTCTTCGTCGGTAAACTTGATCGTTCTGGGGGAGGTATTGTCGCCGAGGTCGGAAGCTCTCGGGCTGACGAGGGGCAGAGATAGGAGCCAATGTTTGCTGGATTTCACTACGGATGACATCCCGTAGGTCGGGAGGTGGAGTGTCGATATCCTGGGCGGCAAATGTAGAAGGAGGAGCCATAAACTTCTGAACCTCCTCTCTTACTATTCTTCTAATCAGGGCTTCTAGGTTCTCAGGTTCAGCGGTCGAGATGGTGGTCACATTGGGCAGTCGGCTGAACCTGGGCGGTGCAACACGCATCCTCTTGAATGCCTCGAATCGGCGGCAGAACGCAACAAATTGGTCCACCGTGCCGATGTCCTTTCCAATAAGTGCCTGATACACTTCCTCCGCTACGCCTTTAATCAGGTGGCTCACCTTTTCTCCTTCCGACATTCTGGGGTTGCTCTGTTTACAAAGAAGGAGGACTTCTTGTATGTAGCTCTCGACGTTTTCCCCACTCGTCTGCGCTCTAGTTCGAAGAATATTCTCGGCTTTTCTAGCCGTGTCTTCCTTGTTCCCAAATATTTCACAAAACTTTATCTTAAATTCCTCCCACGAATTCAAGATTTCCTCGAAGTTTTCGAACCAGCACTTCGCTGTGCCAGTGAGGTAGAAGATGACGTTGGCCAGACACATGGAGTCATCCCACTTGTTGTAACGTGCTACACGCTGGGAGTCGCTCAGCCAACGCTGCGAATCTTCCCCACGTTCTCCCGAGAAGACAGTAGGGTCTCTCCACCGATGGCAGAATGGTCGGTTTTCTTCTCTCTCCATTTTCTTCCGAGCAGGAAAAGCAAGCACTGTAGATAGCTCTGGTTGCAATCCTTGAAGGCGACGACTTCGTCTGGTGACTGTCTCGTTACCCGGCGTCTCCACCACAATTGTCGCGAGGAAAAATAATTAAATAGGCCTTCGAATTACTTTAAATATTTTATTTAATGAGCTATAAGATAGAATTCAAAATAAAAGAAGAGTTACTATCTACGTGAGCCAAATCGACCGAGCCGTTAGCGCAAGAAAGCAGAACTCGAGATATTTCCTCCTTCCACGTGACGCCACTGTTTACCCCGACCGGTCGGTCCAGATAAGAGGGAATACCAGGAAACTCTGTCCTCCTGACAGTATTTTAAAACATTTATCTCCTTTCAACAAGCCTTTTTAATTCATTATTATTATTACTTTTATATATTACCTATTTGATTTTGTCCACTTACACTTTTTTTTAGCCGCAATCATATTTCAATCTTTTTATTCACTATATTTTATTTTTGTTTAAATACCTTTATTAAATGACATTGTTTATCATCAACTATACACTTCCCTATACTTTTCATCACTATCTTTTTCAGCCATTGCTTCACATCAACGTAGAAAAACGACAGCATTGCTTGACAATTTTTTTTTATTTCGTAATTTCAACACTCTTTGAACACAGTTCCTCAGATTTAAAAATTCCCAATTTCTGGTCTGAATACGTTTCAAAAGTTTATTTCAATCATCCGCAGAGCACAATCACCAACGCATTCACAAAGCGTTCACAACTTTCAACTTTTTTATCAGCTCTAGCGGACCACAATCGACCTTTGATTTCGAGTCAAGTCAGACCACCTACTGTCGCTACAATTCTACTTATCGCATGGCTAATATCACCCCTCTCTCAATCATATTAATGAACAACTTTTTAACCCCATAAACCTTACAATTGTGACAAAGCACTGTAACCCTTATACAGCATCGCAAGTGAAACATTGCCTAGGAAGATGCTCAAGTCTATATTCTCGCTTTGCACCTGGATCTAAGTATTTGGTTGCATGTGTAATACTTACAATGGCATATTCTTCAACTACTAACTCTTTCCAACGCCCGCCAAAAATCTTAGAATGTCATTTTTTTTATTTTATCATCATTTTATTTTAATCATCATTGTTTTTTAAATTAAACAAAAATTTCATCAAAAAAATAATATT
>CP092870.1:51837467-51878508 GCA_030710605.1 Cordylochernes scorpioides
GTTGACGATATTTTCTGCATATGCAAAACCGACAGCGAGGATACCATTCTCTCCGACCTACACACTTACAATCCCAACATCACATTCACTATCGAGAGAGAACGCGAGCCTGTCATTCCCTTCCTAGACGTCCTAGTCATACGCACACCAAATACCTACCATACCACAGTCTACTACAAGAAAAACCACCCCCCAGATACACCCATTATAGGTCACACTGACCAACTTCCCACAAAATCAACATAGTTAAAGCCCTCACCCGCCGCCTATTAACCCACTGCTCACTCCCCATCTTCAAAACTATTGAAAAGAACCGCATCATCTCCCATCTTACAGCTTCAGCTTTCCCTCTGTCCTTTATAGAAAAACACACCTACTCGCCTGTTCCTCTTAACCCCCCTGCAGCCTACAAATCCACATGTGTGATCCCATTCTCTTCCCTCTCAGTTAACCTCTCCCGTTTCCTCAAACCCTTTGGCATCCGTACCTTTTTTACTAACACACCTAACCTCCACTCACTCCTTAGGCATCCCATCACAAAAACCTACTCCCCCACCGACCCTCTAACATCTACTCGCGCGGTCTACTCGGTCTCATGCCAAAAGTGCCCTGCCAACTATGTGGGTGAGACCGGTAGGACCATCGCCATTAGAATGTCCGAGCACACACGCAACATCACCAACCGAGAACCCCGTTCCCTCATTTTTCAACACATTGCATCTTCTGGCCATTCCTTTGACACTGCTAACCCAACCATTCACTACAGAAATATCTCCAACCTACACCAAAGATTGGTTCTGGAATCCATTGTTTCCTCCAAGCTACACAGCATAAATAGAAAAATAGACATTCCCGCAATCTACACAACCTACATCTCCAATTGCATTTTTCAGATTCTACCTCTGGTATATTAATAACCCCCTTCCACCACCTCAGTCACACCGGTCAAAAACGTTTTTTTTTTCTCTCATTAATCATTAAATACCAATTCATAGATGGCAGTCCATAGCATAGTCATTAACCACACAAATTTACCTGTAATAGTTACTTAGAAATATTTAGTTATGTAATATCATTGTAATAATTTTTCTAACTCTCAAATTTTTTCAAATATTAACACAATTTTAATTCATTCAAATCCAGACGCGCGAGTAGTCTCACGCGAGTGTGTATATATATCTTATTTTTGTTTTTGTTTTCTATGGTTAGCTGATATATATTTACATTGTTTAATTCTCAGTTGCTTAGTTGCCTTAATTTACCTTTAATATTTGTTTTTATTTTTATTTTACCTGTAGAAGGGCATTGCCCGAAAGCTTGTAATGTTTTACAATTAAAAGAAACTCATCTTCTGAAACTTCTTACTTGACATGTTTAATTATTATAAAAGTATAACAAATCTAAAGTTTTTGCGGAGGAGCCTCTTTATTATACATTTGCTAGCTTTCGAACTTTTCAGTTCTTCCACAGGCGTGGCTAGTGTGTCTACACTAACAGGGTATAAGCGCGCTTGAGCCATTATATACAATATATAAATTTACATGTGGATTGATATTTCAAACGTAATAAAATAGAAATAGGAACTATGACTATAAAATAAAACTATGTAAATGAACTTATAGATTTTTAAAATTTAGATGAAATTATGGCAAAAACTTTTAAATGCGATAAAAGTTAAGTAATATAATGATATTCACTGTATGTATAAGCCGTGTGACAGTTTAAAATTTCGTAACGTTTAAAACCAGTAAAATTCCAAAACATCTCAACATGGAAAACCAAGCTGGGGTCCACTCCTCCCGACCACACACCCGAGTGTATCACGGTGTAACTATTGTGATATTATATGGTATATTTCCGGTAGATCTATTTTTCTATTTATGCTGTTTGTTTGTGTTGATATGATAGATTCCAGTACCAATCTGTGCTGCTTATTGTTTATGTGCTGATATAGGATTTTAGGATGATCTAAGTTGAAGTTATGGCCTGTGTTTGAAATATGTTGGTATATAAGTGATTTCGGGTCTCTATTGTTTATGTTTCGTTTGTGTTCGGTGATTCTGATATACGCGGTTCTGCCAGTCTCCCCCACGTAGGAGGCTGGGCAATCCTGGCAAGAAACCGCGTATACCGCTCCGGTGGAGTGGATGGGATTGTTGGGTGCGTCTGCTTTGGTGATAGGGTTCCTGAGGAGGGCAGCAAGATTGGGAGGGCTTTTAAAATAAACCTGAATACCATATGGGCGAAGGATTCTGGAAATGGCAACTGAGAAGGAAGAATATGGAAGATAGCAGACTGCTCTATAAGTCGTGGAGGTCCTCGGAGCAGCGGGATCAAACGTGTGTCTATCTATGAATTTTCTTGGGTATCCTGCAGTGGTTAGAAGGGTGGTAATTCAGTTTTTTTCTATGGCTTTGAATATAGGCAATGAGCAATGCGTATGTATTCTTTTGGTTAAAGTCCTGACTGTGTTTACTTTATAGGCTACCGGGCTATTGGAGGAGAAATGGGTGTATAGGGGTGGGATATTCTTTTTGTAATAAACTGCTGTGTGAAATCTGTGTGGAGTGCGGATAATAAGGATGTCCAGAAATGGCAATACTAGGTTTGTTTCTATTTCGTATGTGAATTTGATGTCTGCGTGAAAGGAATGTAGAGTGTTAAGAATAGGTTGGAGCTCATTCGGTTTGATTACACAGAAGATGTCGTCCACATACCTCCTCCAATAATGGATGTCGGAAGAATGCATCCGGTTGATCCACTGGTCCAAGGACCCCATCACGACTTCGGCAACTATGGATGAAAGAGGACTGCCCATTGGGGTGCCTCTGATCTGCTTATAATGCTGGTGGTTAAACGTGAAGGTGCTAATGGAAAGACATAAGGACGTTAGCTGGGTTATCAGGGTTATGGTTTGATCTTGAATACCTGCTGACTTGAGAAATGACTGTAATTTGTTTAAAATGAGGGAGTGTGGAAGGGAGAGGTATAGCGCTGTAACATCAAATGACACCATAGTGTGATGTGCGGGTAGCTGCATTTGCGTAATCTCTTGAACGAAACTGGGTGGGTGTGTGATGTTGTACTGGTTAGGATTGTTCTTCATGATAGGGGATAATAGTTGGGCCAGATATTTGGCTAAGGTGTGAGCCGGGGAGAGGTGATATGCGATGATGGGTCGGAGTGGTACCCCAGGCTTGTGTATTTTAGGAGCACCATATATGTACGCATCTCGTGTGAGGGAACCGGTGAACTGAGTTAATTGTGCCTTGGTGATCTGTTTCGCCTTCATCAAGTTCCTAAGTGATGACTTGTAGCCCTTGACCAAGGCGTCTTTCGCAGATGTTGAGATGATCTTAAATGTGGATGTGTCAGCGAGTATGTTCATCATTTTTCCTTCGTAATCAGCTCTATCCATCAACACTGTCTGGTTTCCCTTGTCTGCTTTGGTGATTACCAGCGAACTAGTCTTTCTTAGCCTCTGGATGAGGGAGCGATGATCCCGGGCATGTGATACTGGGTGATAGGGCCTGCGTAAGACCTGGGTAACTGCGTGTCTAATCCTGAGGGTTTCCATATGATTGAGGTCTTTGAGTGCACCTTCCACTCCTGCTATTAACCTGGGTATGTCGGGCTTGTCGGGAGGCACGTAATGTAACCCCAATGCTAACACTCTTTCCTCCTTTTCCGATAAGGGAATCGAGGACAAGTTGACTATTCCATTAGATGAATTGCTTGGAAAGGCTGCGGATTGCGGGAACTGGTATTTCTTTACCCAATATGACAACTTTGTTTGTTGCCTGCCTGTAAGGATCTTTTCTTTGTGTTGGATGTCTCTAGTGATGGACATGATGACTTCGGTGAATTCTGCCATGGGAAGGAGTTGACCAATGTGGAATATAAGGCCCTTCACTGTTTTAGAAATGATCCTGATGTTGGAATGACATCCCTGGATTCTGGACTCTAGCAGGTCCCACTGGTACTTCTTTGTTATCTTTTCTGAGAAAGGGTTCTTAACCGGGTCTTTGATTCTGAGGGACGGCGGGATGAACTGGTGGTCCTTGCATATACGGTTGAAGCGCAGGTGACACCTCCATCTTGACAGCTGTGCCGATTTCTTTCTGAGCTGGCGTAGGTAGAAGGAACAATCGGAATTTGGGTGGCTCATGACAGTAAAAACGACAAAGGCATAAGATTCTGCAGGTAAACTCCGTACAAATTAGTATAAAAGTATAACAAATCTAAAGTTTTTGCGGAGGAGCCTCTTTATTATACATTTGCTAGCTTTCGAACTTTTCAGTTCTTCCACAGGCGTGGCTAGTGTGTCTACACTAACAGGGTATAAGCGCGCTTGAGCCATTATATACAATATATAAATTTACATGTGGATTGATATTTCAAACGTAATAAAAGTGAAATAGGAACTATGACTATAAAATAAAACTATGTAAATGAACTTATAGATTTTTAAAATTTAGATGAAATTATGGCAAAAACTTTTAAATGCGATAAAAGTTAAGTAATATAATGATATTCACTGTATGTATAAGCCGTGTGACAGTTTAAAATTTCGTAACGTTTAAAACCAGTAAAATTCCAAAACATCTCAACATGGAAAACCAAGCTGGGGTCCACTCCTCCCGACCACACACCCGAGTGTATCACGGTGTAACTATTGTGATATTATATGGTATATTTCCGGTAGATCTATTTTTCTATTTATGCTGTTTGTTTGTGTTGATATGATAGATTCCAGTACCAATCTGTGCTGCTTATTGTTTATGTGCTGATATAGGATTTTAGGATGATCTAAGTTGAAGTTATGGCCTGTGTTTGAAATATGTTGGTATATAAGTGATTTCGGGTCTCTATTGTTTATGTTTCGTTTGTGTTCGGTGATTCTGATATACGCGGTTCTGCCAGTCTCCCCCACGTAGGAGGCTGGGCAATCCTGGCAAGAAACCGCGTATACCGCTCCGGTGGAGTGGATGGGATTGTTGGGTGCGTCTGCTTTGGTGATAGGGTTCCTGAGGAGGGCAGCAAGATTGGGAGGGCTTTTAAAATAAACCTGAATACCATATGGGCGAAGGATTCTGGAAATGGCAACTGAGAAGGAAGAATATGGAAGATAGCAGACTGCTCTATAAGTCGTGGAGGTCCTCGGAGCAGCGGGATCAAACGTGTGTCTATCTATGAATTTTCTTGGGTATCCTGCAGTGGTTAGAAGGGTGGTAATTCAGTTTTTTTCTATGGCTTTGAATATAGGCAATGAGCAATGCGTATGTATTCTTTTGGTTAAAGTCCTGACTGTGTTTACTTTATAGGCTACCGGGCTATTGGAGGAGAAATGGGTGTATAGGGGTGGGATATTCTTTTTGTAATAAACTGCTGTGTGAAATCTGTGTGGAGTGCGGATAATAAGGATGTCCAGAAATGGCAATACTAGGTTTGTTTCTATTTCGTATGTGAATTTGATGTCTGCGTGAAAGGAATGTAGAGTGTTAAGAATAGGTTGGAGCTCATTCGGTTTGATTACACAGAAGATGTCGTCCACATACCTCCTCCAATAATGGATGTCGGAAGAATGCATCCGGTTGATCCACTGGTCCAAGGACCCCATCACGACTTCGGCAACTATGGATGAAAGAGGACTGCCCATTGGGGTGCCTCTGATCTGCTTATAATGCTGGTGGTTAAACGTGAAGGTGCTAATGGAAAGACATAAGGACGTTAGCTGGGTTATCAGGGTTATGGTTTGATCTTGAATACCTGCTGACTTGAGAAATGACTGTAATTTGTTTAAAATGAGGGAGTGTGGAAGGGAGAGGTATAGCGCTGTAACATCAAATGACACCATAGTGTGATGTGCGGGTAGCTGCATTTGCGTAATCTCTTGAACGAAACTGGGTGGGTGTGTGATGTTGTACTGGTTAGGATTGTTCTTCATGATAGGGGATAATAGTTGGGCCAGATATTTGGCTAAGGTGTGAGCCGGGGAGAGGTGATATGCGATGATGGGTCGGAGTGGTACCCCAGGCTTGTGTATTTTAGGAGCACCATATATGTACGCATCTCGTGTGAGGGAACCGGTGAACTGAGTTAATTGTGCCTTGGTGATCTGTTTCGCCTTCATCAAGTTCCTAAGTGATGACTTGTAGCCCTTGACCAAGGCGTCTTTCGCAGATGTTGAGATGATCTTAAATGTGGATGTGTCAGCGAGTATGTTCATCATTTTTCCTTCGTAATCAGCTCTATCCATCAACACTGTCTGGTTTCCCTTGTCTGCTTTGGTGATTACCAGCGAACTAGTCTTTCTTAGCCTCTGGATGAGGGAGCGATGATCCCGGGCATGTGATACTGGGTGATAGGGCCTGCGTAAGACCTGGGTAACTGCGTGTCTAATCCTGAGGGTTTCCATATGATTGAGGTCTTTGAGTGCACCTTCCACTCCTGCTATTAACCTGGGTATGTCGGGCTTGTCGGGAGGCACGTAATGTAACCCCAATGCTAACACTCTTTCCTCCTTTTCCGATAAGGGAATCGAGGACAAGTTGACTATTCCATTAGATGAATTGCTTGGAAAGGCTGCGGATTGCGGGAACTGGTATTTCTTTACCCAATATGACAACTTTGTTTGTTGCCTGCCTGTAAGGATCTTTTCTTTGTGTTGGATGTCTCTAGTGATGGACATGATGACTTCGGTGAATTCTGCCATGGGAAGGAGTTGACCAATGTGGAATATAAGGCCCTTCACTGTTTTAGAAATGATCCTGATGTTGGAATGACATCCCTGGATTCTGGACTCTAGCAGGTCCCACTGGTACTTCTTTGTTATCTTTTCTGAGAAAGGGTTCTTAACCGGGTCTTTGATTCTGAGGGACGGCGGGATGAACTGGTGGTCCTTGCATATACGGTTGAAGCGCAGGTGACACCTCCATCTTGACAGCTGTGCCGATTTCTTTCTGAGCTGGCGTAGGTAGAAGGAACAATCGGAATTTGGGTGGCTCATGACAGTAAAAACGACAAAGGCATAAGATTCTGCAGGTAAACTCCGTACAAATTAGTATAAAAGTATAACAAATCTAAAGTTTTTGCGGAGGAGCCTCTTTATTATACATTTGCTAGCTTTCGAACTTTTCAGTTCTTCCACAGGCGTGGCTAGTGTGTCTACACTAACAGGGTATAAGCGCGCTTGAGCCATTATATACAATATATAAATTTACATGTGGATTGATATTTCAAACGTAATAAAAGTGAAATAGGAACTATGACTATAAAATAAAACTATGTAAATGAACTTATAGATTTTTAAAATTTAGATGAAATTATGGCAAAAACTTTTAAATGCGATAAAAGTTAAGTAATATAATGATATTCACTGTATGTATAAGCCGTGTGACAGTTTAAAATTTCGTAACGTTTAAAACCAGTAAAATTCCAAAACATCTCAACATGGAAAACCAAGCTGGGGTCCACTCCTCCCGACCACACACCCGAGTGTATCACGGTGTAACTATTGTGATATTATATGGTATATTTCCGGTAGATCTATTTTTCTATTTATGCTGTTTGTTTGTGTTGATATGATAGATTCCAGTACCAATCTGTGCTGCTTATTGTTTATGTGCTGATATAGGATTTTAGGATGATCTAAGTTGAAGTTATGGCCTGTGTTTGAAATATGTTGGTATATAAGTGATTTCGGGTCTCTATTGTTTATGTTTCGTTTGTGTTCGGTGATTCTGATATACGCGGTTCTGCCAGTCTCCCCCACGTAGGAGGCTGGGCAATCCTGGCAAGAAACCGCGTATACCGCTCCGGTGGAGTGGATGGGATTGTTGGGTGCGTCTGCTTTGGTGATAGGGTTCCTGAGGAGGGCAGCAAGATTGGGAGGGCTGTTAAAATAAACTTGAATACCATATGGGCGAAGGATTCTGGAAATGGCAACTGAGAAGGAAGAATATGGAAGATAGCAGACTGCTCTATAAGTCGTGGAGGTCCTCGGAGCAGCAGGTTCAAACGTGTGTCTATCTATGAATTTTCTTGGGTATCCTGCAGTGGTTAGAAGGGTGGTAATTCTGTTTTTTTCTATGGCTTTGAATATAGGCAATGAGCAATGCGTATGTATTCTTTTGGTTAAAGTCCTGACTGTGTTTACTTTATAGGCTACCGGCTATTGGAGGAGAAATGGGTGTATAGGGGTGGGATATTCTTTTTGTAATAAACTGCTGTGTGAAATCTGTGTGGAGTGCGGATAATAAGGATGTCCAGAAATGGCAATACTAGGTTTGTTTCTATTTCGTATGTGAATTTGATGTCTGCGTGAAAGGAATGTAGAGTGTTAAGAATAGGTTGGAGCTCATTCGGTTTGATTACACAGAAGATGTCGTCCACATACCTCCTCCAATAATGGATGTCGGAAGAATGCATCCGGTTGATCCACTGGTCCAAGGACCCCATCACGACTTCGGCAACTATGGATGAAAGAGGACTGCCCATTGGGGTGCCTCTGATCTGCTTATAATGCTGGTGGTTAAACGTGAAGGTGCTAATGGAAAGACATAAGGACGTTAGCTGGGTTATCAGGGTTATGGTTTGATCTTGAATACCTGCTGACTTGAGAAATGACTGTAATTTGTTTAAAATGAGGGAGTGTGGAAGGGAGAGGTATAGCGCTGTAACATCAAATGACACCATAGTGTGATGTGCGGGTAGCTGCATTTGCGTAATCTCTTGAACGAAACTGGGTGGGTGTGTGATGTTGTACTGGTTAGGATTGTTCTTCATGATAGGGGATAATAGTTGGGCCAGATATTTGGCTAAGGTGTGAGCCGGGGAGAGGTGATATGCGATGATGGGTCGGAGTGGTACCCCAGGCTTGTGTATTTTAGGAGCACCATATATGTACGCATCTCGTGTGAGGGAACCGGTGAACTGAGTTAATTGTGCCTTGGTGATCTGTTTCGCCTTCATCAAGTTCCTAAGTGATGACTTGTAGCCCTTGACCAAGGCGTCTTTCGCAGATGTTGAGATGATCTTAAATGTGGATGTGGATGTGATCCAGAGGCTAAGAAAGACTAGTTCGCTGGAAATCACCAAAGCAGACAAGGGAAACCAGACAGTGTTGATGGATAGAGCTGATTACGAAGGAAAAATGATGAACATACTCGCTGACACATCCACATTTAAGATCATCTCAACATCTGCGAAAGACGCCTTGGTCAAGGGCTACAAGTCATCACTTAGGAACTTGATGAAGGCGAAACAGATCACCAAGGCACAATTAACTCAGTTCACCGGTTCCCTCACACGAGATGCGTACATATATGGTGCTCCTAAAATACACAAGCCTGGGGTACCACTCCGACCCATCATCGCATATCACCTCTCCCCGGCTCACACCTTAGCCAAATATCTGGCCCAACTATTATCCCCTATCATGAAGAACAATCCTAACCAGTACAACATCACACACCCACCCAGTTTCGTTCAAGAGATTACGCAAATGCAGCTACCCGCAATCACACTATGGTGTCATTTGATGTTACAGCGCTATACCTCTCCCTTCCACACTCCCTCATTTTAAACAAATTACAGTCATTTCTCAAGTCAGCAGGTATTCAAGATCAAACCATAACCCTGATAACCCAGCTAACGTCCTTATGTCTTTCCATTAGCACCTTCACGTTTAACCACCAGCATTATAAGCAGATCAGAGGCACCCCAATGGGCAGTCCTCTTTCATCCATAGTTGCCGAAGTCGTGATGGGGTCCTTGGACCAGTGGATCAACCGGATGCATTCTTCCGACATCCATTATTGGAGGAGGTATGTGGACGACATCTTCTGTGTAATCAAACCGAATGAGCTCCAACCTATTCTTAACACTCTACATTCCTTTCACGCAGACATCAAATTCACATACGAAATAGAAACAAACCTAGTATTGCCATTTCTGGACATCCTTATTATCCGCACTCCACACAGATTTCACACAGCAGTTTATTACAAAAAGAATATCCCACCCCTATACACCCATTTCTCCTCCAATAGCCCGGTAGCCTAAAAAGTAAACACAGTCAGGACTTTAACCAAAAGAATACATACGCATTGCTCATTGCCTATATTCAAAGCCATAGAAAAAAACAGAATTACCACCCTTCTAACCACTGCAGGATACCCAAGAAAATTCATAGATAGACACACGTTTGATCCCGCTGCTCCGAGGACCTCCACGACTTATAGAGCAGTCTGCTATCTTCCATATTCTTCCTTCTCAGTTGCCATTCCCAGAATCCTTCGCCCATATGGTATTCAGGTTTATTTTAACAGCCCTCCCAATCTTGCTGCCCTCCTCAGGAACCCTATCACCAAAGCAGACGCACCCAACAATCCCATCCACTCCACCGGAGCGGTATACGCGGTTTCTTGCCAGGATTGCCCAGCCTCCTACGTGGGGGAGACTGGCAGAACCGCGTATATCAGAATCACCGAACACAAACGAAACATAAACAATAGAGACCCGAAATCACTTATATACCAACATATTTCAAACACAGGCCATAACTTCAACTTAGATCATCCTAAAATCCTATATCAGCACATAAACAATAAGCAGCACAGATTGGTACTGGAATCTATCATATCAACACAAACAAACAGCATAAATAGAAAAATATATCTACCGGAAATATACCATATAATATCACAATAGTTACACCGTGATACACTCGGGTGTGTGGTCGGGAGGAGTGGACCCCAGCTTGGTTTTCCATGTTGAGATGTTTTGGAATTTTACTGGTTTTAAACGTTACGAAATTTTAAACTGTCACACGGCTTATACATACAGTGAATATCATTATATTACTTAACTTTTATCGCATTTAAAAGTTTTTGCCGTAATTTCATCTAAATTTTAAAAATCTATAAGTTCATTTACATAGTTTTATTTTATAGTCATAGTTCCTATTTCTATTTTATTACGTTTGAAATATCAATCCACATGTAAATTTATATATTGTATATAATGGCTCAAGCGCGCTTATACCCTGTTAGTGTAGACACACTAGCCACGCCTGTGGAAGAACTGAAAAGTTCGAAAGCTAGCAAATGTATAATAAAGAGGCTCCTCCGCAAAAACTTTAGATTTTTTATACTTTTATACTAATTTGTACGGAGTTTACCTGCAGAATCTTATGCCTTTGTCGTTTTTACTGTCATGAGCCACCCAAATTCCGATTGTTCCTTCTACCTACGCCAGCTCAGAAAGAAATCGGCACAGCTGTCAAGATGGAGGTGTCACCTGCGCTTCAACCGTATATGCAAGGACCACCAGTTCATCCCGCCGTCCCTCAGAATCAAAGACCCGGTTAAGAACCCTTTCTCAGAAAAGATAACAAAGAAGTACCAGTGGGACCTGCTAGAGTCCAGAATCCAGGGATGTCATTCCAACATCAGGATCATTTCTAAAACAGTGAAGGGCCTTATATTCCACATTGGTCAACTCCTTCCCATGGCAGAATTCACCGAAGTCATCATGTCCATCACTAGAGACATCCAACACAAAGAAAAGATCCTTACAGGCAGGCAACAAACAAAGTTGTCATATTGGGTAAAGAAATACCAGTTCCCGCAATCCGCAGCCTTTCCAAGCAATTCATCTAATGGAATAGTCAACTTGTCCTCGATTCCCTTATCGAAAAAGGAGGAAAGAGTGTTAGCATTGGGGTTACATTACGTGCCTCCCGACAAGCCCGACATACCCAGGTTAATAGCAGGAGTGGAAGGTGCACTCAAAGACCTCAATCATATGGAAACCCTCAGGATTTGACACGCAGTTACCCAGGTCTTACGCAGGCCCTATCACCTAGTATCACATGCCCGGGATCATCGCTCCCTCATCCAGAGGCTAAGAAAGACTAGTTCGCTGGTAATCACCAAAGCAGACAAGGGAAACCAGACAGTGTTGATGGATAGAGCTGATTACGAAGGAAAAATGATGAACATACTCGCTGACACATCCACATTTAAGATCATCTCAACATCTGCGAAAGACGCCTTGGTCAAGGGCTACAAGTCATCACTTAGGAACTTGATGAAGGCGAAACAGATCACCAAGGCACAATTAACTCAGTTCACCGGTTCCCTCACACGAGATGCGTACATATATGGTGCTCCTAAAATACACAAGCCTGGGGTACCACTCCGACCCATCATCGCATATCACCTCTCCCCGGCTCACACCTTAGCCAAATATCTGGCCCAACTATTATCCCCTATCATGAAGAACAATCCTAACCAGTACAACATCACACACCCACCCAGTTTCGTTCAAGAGATTACGCAAATGCAGCTACCCGCACATCACACTATGGTGTCATTTGATGTTACAGCGCTATATCTCTCCCTTCCACACTCCCTCATTTTAAACAAATTACAGTCATTTCTCAAGTTAGCAGGTATTCAAGATCAAACCATAACCCTGATAACCCAGCTAACGTCCTTATGTCTTTCCATTAGCACCTTCACGTTTAACCACCAGCATTATAAGCAGATCAGAGGCACCCCAATGGGCAGTCCTCTTTCATCCATAGTTGCCGAAGTCGTGATGGGGTCCTTGGACCAGTGGATCAACCGGATGCATTCTTCCGACATCCATTATTGGAGGAGGTATGTGGACGACATCTTCTGTGTAATCAAACCGAATGAGCTCCAACCTATTCTTAACACTCTACATTCCTTTCACGCAGACATCAAATTCACATACGAAATAGAAACAAACCTAGTATTGCCATTTCTGGACATCCTTATTATCCGCACTCCACACAGATTTCACACAGCAGTTTATTACAAAAAGAATATCCCACCCCTATACACCCATTTCTCCTCCAATAGCCCGGTAGCCTATAAAGTAAACACAGTCAGGACTTTAACCAAAAGAATACATACCCATTGCTCATTGCCTATATTCAAAGCCATAGAAAAAAACAGAATTACCACCCTTCTAACCACTGCAGGATACCCAAGAAAATTCATAGATAGACACACGTTTGATCCCGCTGCTCCGAGGACCTCCACGACTTATAGAGCAGTCTGCTATCTTCCATATTCTTCCTTCTCAGTTGCCATTTCCAGAATCCTTCGCCCATATGGTATTCAGGTTTATTTTAACAGCCCTCCCAATCTTGCTGCCCTCCTCAGGAACCCTATCACCAAAGCAGACGCACCCAACAATCCCATCCACTCCACCGGAGCGGTATACGCGGTTTCTTGCCAGGATTGCCCAGCCTCCTACGTGGGGGAGACTGGCAGAACCGCGTATATCAGAATCACCGAACACAAACGAAACATAAACAATAGAGACCCGAAATCACTTATATACCAACATATTTCAAACACAGGCCATAACTTCAACTTAGATCATCCTAAAATCCTATATCAGCACATAAACAATAAGCAGCACAGATTGGTACTGGAATCTATCATATCAACACAAACAAACAGCATAAATAGAAAAATAGATCTACCGGAAATATACCATATAATATCACAATAGTTACACCGTGATACACTCGGGTGTGTGGTCGGGAGGAGTGGACCCCAGCTTGGTTTTCCATGTTGAGATGTTTTGGAATTTTACTGGTTTTAAACGTTACGAAATTTTAAACTGTCACACGGCTTATACATACAGTGAATATCATTATATTACTTAACTTTTATCGCATTTAAAAGTTTTTGCCATAATTTCATCTAAATTTTAAAAATCTATAAGTTAATTTACATAGTTTTATTTTATAGTCATAGTTCCTATTTCTATTTTATTACGTTTGAAATATCAATCCACATGTAAATTTATATATTGTATATAATGGCTCAAGCGCGCTTATACCCTGTTAGTGTAGACACACTAGCCACGCCTGTGGAAGAACTGAAAAGTTCGAAAGCTAGCAAATGTATAATAAAGAGGCTCCTCCGCAGAAACTTTAGATTTGTTATACTTTTATACTAATTTGTACGGAGTTTACCTGCAGAATCTTATGCCTTTGTCGTTTTTACTGTCATGAGCCACCCAAATTCCGATTGTTCCTTCTACCTACGCCAGCTCAGAAAGAAATCGGCACAGCTGTCAAGATGGAGGTGTCACCTGCGCTTCAACCGTATATGCAAGGACCACCAGTTCATCCCGCCGTCCCTCAGAATCAAAGACCCGGTTAAGAACCCTTTCTCAGAAAAGATAACAAAGAAGTACCAGTGGGACCTGCTAGAGTCCAGAATCCAGGGATGTCATTCCAACATCAGGATCATTTCTAAAACAGTGAAGGGCCTTATATTCCACATTGGTCAACTCCTTCCCATGGCAGAATTCACCGAAGTCATCATGTCCATCACTAGAGACATCCAACACAAAGAAAAGATCCTTACAGGCAGGCAACAAACAGAGTTGTCATATTGGGTAAAGAAATACCAGTTCCCGCAATCCGCAGCCTTTCCAAGCAATTCATCTAATGGAATAGTCAACTTGTCCTCGATTCCCTTATCGAAAAAGGAGGAAAGAGTGTTAGCATTGGGGTTACATTACGTGCCTCCCGACAAGCCCGACATACCCAGGTTAATAGCAGGAGTGGAAGGTGCACTCAAAGACCTCAATCATATGGAAACCCTCAGGATTAGACACGCAGTTACCCAGGTCTTACGCAGGCCCTATCACCTAGTATCACATGCCCGGGATCATCGCTCCCTCATCCAGAGGCTAAGAAAGACTAGTTCGCTGGTAATCACCAAAGCAGACAAGGGAAACCAGACAGTGTTGATGGATAGAGCTGATTACGAAGGAAAAATGATGAACATACTCGCTGACACATCCACATTTAAGATCATCTCAACATCTGCGAAAGACGCCTTGGTCAAGGGCTACAAGTCATCACTTAGGAACTTGATGAAGGCGAAACAGATCACCAAGGCACAATTAACTCAGTTCACCGGTTCCCTCACACGAGATGCGTACATATATGGTGCTCCTAAAATACACAAGCCTGGGGTACCACTCCGACCCATCATCGCATATCACCTCTCCCCGGCTCACACCTTAGCCAAATATCTGGCCCAACTATTATCCCCTATCATGAAGAACAATCCTAACCAGTACAACATCACACACCCACCCAGTTTCGTTCAAGAGATTACGCAAATGCAGCTACCCGCACATCACACTATGGTGTCATTTGATGTTACAGCGCTATATCTCTCCCTTCCACACTCCCTCATTTTAAACAAATTACAGTCATTTCTCAAGTTAGCAGGTATTCAAGATCAAACCATAACCCTGATAACCCAGCTAACGTCCTTATGTCTTTCCATTAGCACCTTCACGTTTAACCACCAGCATTATAAGCAGATCAGAGGCACCCCAATGGGCAGTCCTCTTTCATCCATAGTTGCCGAAGTCGTGATGGGGTCCTTGGACCAGTGGATCAACCGGATGCATTCTTCCGACATCCATTATTGGAGGAGGTATGTGGACGACATCTTCTGTGTAATCAAACCGAATGAGCTCCAACCTATTCTTAACACTCTACATTCCTTTCACGCAGACATCAAATTCACATACGAAATAGAAACAAACCTAGTATTGCCATTTCTGGACATCCTTATTATCCGCACTCCACACAGATTTCACACAGCAGTTTATTACAAAAAGAATATCCCACCCCTATACACCCATTTCTCCTCCAATAGCCCGGTAGCCTATAAAGTAAACACAGTCAGGACTTTAACCAAAAGAATACATACGCATTGCTCATTGCCTATATTCAAAGCCATAGAAAAAAACAGAATTACCACCCTTCTAACCACTGCAGGATACCCAAGAAAATTCATAGATAGACACACGTTTGATCCCGCTGCTCCGAGGACCTCCACGACTTATAGAGCAGTCTGCTATCTTCCATATTCTTCCTTCTCAGTTGCCATTTCCAGAATCCTTCGCCCATATGGTATTCAGGTTTATTTTAACAGCCCTCCCAATCTTGCTGCCCTCCTCAGGAACCCTATCACCAAAGCAGACGCACCCAACAATCCCATCCACTCCACCGGAGCGGTATACGCGGTTTCTTGCCAGGATTGCCCAGCCTCCTACGTGGGGGAGACTGGCAGAACCGCGTATATCAGAATCACCGAACACAAACGAAACATAAACAATAGAGACCCGAAATCACTTATATACCAACATATTTCAAACACAGGCCATAACTTCAACTTAGATCATCCTAAAATCCTATATCAGCACATAAACAATAAGCAGCACAGATTGGTACTGGAATCTATCATATCAACACAAACAAACAGCATAAATAGAAAAATAGATCTACCGGAAATATACCATATAATATCACAATAGTTACACCGTGATACACTCGGGTGTGTGGTCGGGAGGAGTGGACCCCAGCTTGGTTTTCCATGTTGAGATGTTTTGGAATTTTACTGGTTTTAAACGTTACGAGATTTTAAACTGTCACACGGCTTATACATACAGTGAATATCATTATATTACTTAACTTTTATCGCATTTAAAAGTTTTTGCCATAATTTCATCTAAATTTTAAAAATCTATAAGTTCATTTACATAGTTTTATTTTATAGTCATAGTTCCTATTTCTATTTTATTACGTTTGAAATATCAATCCACATGTAAATTTATATATTGTATATAATGGCTCAAGCGCGCTTATACCCTGTTAGTGTAGACACACTAGCCACGCCTGTGGAAGAACTGAAAAGTTCGAAAGCTAGCAAATGTATAATAAAGAGGCTCCTCCGCAAAAACTTTAGATTTGTTATACTTTTATACTAATTTGTACGGAGTTTACCTGCAGAATGTTTAATTATAATTAAAATTTTATATGTACCAATTATCCCCTAACAATAATCCACTGGGTGTCTCTAACTTTGTAATATAATACAATAATTTAGGGTTCCCAAAAGCAAAGAGACGCAGTTCTATTAGTAACGGATTTTGCTTACGTCACTTTCGACCTCCCACGAGTAATTGACCAATCTGCTGCGAGCAGGCTTGCAGCTATTTAAGACCAACGTCATCTCAGTGATAAGGCTTTTTTTTTTCTTTTGGACTGGCATATATACGACTAAAATTAGCGTGAATATTTATTTATAAAAAAAAAACACTTTAAAAAAAGTTTTTATTTAAAATGCACTAAAAATAACAAAATAAATATTTCTAGGATATTGCTTTTTTTTCTGAAGGTACCATTTAACAAATAAAATAATAGACTTAGAAATAAAAGCGGTGGGGTACAATAATAATAAATATGAGATCAATGTGATTTTATATGAAGCAAATGATTAGCAATATTATCCCTTTCATTAAATTTATACCTATTTGCGGCATAAATCATCCTCCACCGTTTTTATTTCTAAGTCTATTATTTTATTTGTTAAATGGTACCTTCAGAAAAAAAGCAATACTTCAGAAATATTTATTTTGTTATTTTTAGTGCATTTTAAATAAAATCATTTTTTAAAAGTGTTTTATAATTAATTATTAAACTATATATTTTTTTAAATGTAAAATTTTACAATATTTGAAAATTCTATTATTTTTATTTTCAAATACTATTCGTTACAATTATAAATTGGCGCCGTGTATGTCACTCTTGTGAAACGTCCCGCTCCAAACTTTGTGTCTGAGAAGCGATATTTTTATAGAGAGATTATCTGACTTTGTGTCTTCTGCTCGAATGAATGTTTTTGTTAGAATTTTGTTCCTGCATACTAAAAATAAACTGGCTTCTCAAAGGTTATCTTTATGAAAAGAGGATTGTTGCTTAGAGAGGAAATTTATGAATATATAATAGTTATATATATCTAAAGATACAAAGGTCACCTCTCCCGTCAAAATGGACGTCAAAACTAGAGACGCCATCTATATATATAGTTATATATATACGCCAGTTATATATATATATATGTCATAATATGTATAATTAGATGCCAACCTAATCCAATATGTATGAAAATATGATTTGTTTCAATAAAAGAACAAAGGTAACACTGGAGGACAGAAAGGCCTAGACAGAAAGGCCTAGAAGCAAGGCCTAGAAAAGAGGCTTAAGAGTTAGCACAACCATTAGCAAAATTACATCCAATTTTATTATCGCGGAACTAATAAAAGTTGAGTTGAACGAACTATTACTTCCTGGTCAGGTTGGGACATGTCTTAAGACAAAAGAAGTAGCGTAGACCAACCAGAGAGTAGCACCTCAGAAGGTCAGCCAATAGAGAACCGCCACGTCACACCTTTCCACCAATGGGAAGTAAGAAAGGTTCTCGTGTTAAATCGAGAATCAAGAATTGTCAGTTGGTCTTTCGATCCCACCGAGATAGCACCTAGAGTTGTTCTTTCGCTCCCACCGAGATAGCACCTACAGTCTTCACTTCGATCTCACCGAGGTAACACCTGCTCTAGAGACCTACCCCGTTCATCCTTTTCAGCTAAGTCAATCACCGCCATGTGAATCAATAGGCCACTAATCAAATCCGCTCCACCTTCTCAAGCCTTTCTTTCCTCCGACCAGTTGCCTTTTTATTTCAACCCCTTAAGTGTCCTGGCTTATTTCCCCTGTGTGTAAACCTTACCACTCAGCCACCACGACTGCGCCACCACCTCAACTCATCAACCCCAAGAGTAAGGTTTCCCCCCATATAATATTACGATAGAGTCTTTAAAGTCGACAGGATAAAGATGGAGAGCAGCCAAGATGCAATCAAAACAAACGGCAATGACAAACCGAGGAGGAAGAAGCGGGCAAGAAGCGAGGCGACCAGGCGCCTATATGGCAGATGACAGTGGCCCTTCGACGAGTCAACGCCATGCAAGGAGAGACGGAGTTCCGGAGTCCCACCCCCGGGAGAAATGACGGTCGTGCCGCCGCCCCAGACGAGTGTTACCGCGACCTGACACCGACCACCGAGGAGTCATCCACCGCCATGCCGTACCCATACACCGCACCCGAAAGCAATCCACACGACCCAGGACAGTGCAAACAGTCCCAACCCGATATCCCAGTGCCAGATTTCCCCCTCAATTCCGCGGACAGTGCAAGCAGTCCCGAGTCCCAAACAGCCAACCCAAGCCCAAGACGCCCCAGAGGAGACTGAGGTAGGCACTCCACCCTATGACGTCAAGAAATTGACTTTGGACTTATATCTGACCCAGGACCTACCCCTTTAACCATGTATCCAACCTTGTATCCAACGAATGCACGCACGGGCTAGGCCAAACCTGCCCGAAAGGACTTGCACTGCAACCAAATCTTTCACACATGAAAATCCTTGCCTGCATTCATTGACCCAACCACAACCCTTTATATGCCACCATTCTAACCCCGCCCCACACAACTCCTTTCTTAAAACCAATTGCCCTTACTATATGCCCTCAATTCACAAAGCCACAACGGCTTCAACAATCACAATGCCCAAAAAACGTGTCCGTACAACAGCACAGTTCACACACTTACCACAAAGTTCATACGTAACTATACGTCGTCACGCAACAATCACACAAATGTACCTCACAACAAACGACATTCACAACAACAATACACAGACGACATCCATCCAACAGGACGGTTTTCACGCTAACAACACAGGCACCCATACGTCATCACACAACGGTAACCCACACCACCAGCGCAACAAACACGCACAACCCGCACAACAAGCGCGACACTCGCGCCAAAAGACGACAACAACCAGCCAAGCATGCACAACCGTTAATAATAATACAATCATCTCGTCTACCCAAAACACTAAAAATTTTCACATTAAAACATGCCATATGCACTAACAATAAAAATTTTGATATATGTTCGTGCAACCAGCACCCCTAACTCTAGTAAATTTGTTGTTCATAGTGAGAACAGGTTAGATTTTGTACAAACAAAGGCTTCACGTGACACCTTTTCATTTACAATTTTTTTTTATTCGTGTCACAGGTCACACCACAAAACTTTTTCACTTTTCAGGCCACAGACGCCTTCACCACGCCTGTGACACTTATCACCTCAAAGCGTGTCTACGTCGAAAGTCGCACTTTCACTCAATTCCACTCTGATATCACTGAATAGCATTTTTACTAAATCTACAACAACCATTCGATTTAATAAATAGATACAATAGCCGGATTTTCAAAATACAAATAATGCCGAAATTACACCACCTACGACAGATAAAACGATTTACATCATTCTTCCCAGATAGAGGAAACTAGAAAATTAACAAATCAGTGCCAAGTAAAATATTCAATTAGCACAAAATCAATTAGGCGGCAGACAGGAAACAAGTAGCCCCGCGCGGCGATAAAATCAGCGTATGCAAACAGAGGGGGAGTTCTCCCCATGTCCGGTTTCTAATTACCATCTCCCTCGACCAGCAGTTAAATGGAGGTCAAGCTGGGGATTTCTACATGTCGCCAGTTTGGGAACCTCTCTTGGCCGGCACATAAAAATAGGTCACCGCGTTTCCCCATCCACAGATTTCTCCATGTCACCAATCTTTCATTCCCCATTCCAACTACATATCGACTTTTACAAATACAATTCCACTCACACAAGACGTACCAACACATCTTAATGAGTTCACATCCCTATTATAATTAATCATAATTACTTTACAGACTCCCAAAAAACGTTACATATTCCACCTACACGTAGATCTCAAAGTCAAATATGAACAAAGTTCACGCATACTACCGCTTTAATTGTTAGTTAGTTTTCAAACTTACGTATTCTCCCAAAGGGATTAAACGACCTTTTAGAAGGATCAAGATTCCCCTCGAATCCTGTATTCAAGGTATTATTATAGGTACCGATACCCAATATATAAAGTGGATATTGGGCGAGCACATCTTAAGTGCCCTAGGGGATCGCATAAAAACCCCTAGAACGCAGTAAGGCTCGAGACAAATTAAAATACGACACGTGGCTTTTGAGATCTCAAAAAACAATAACACAAGACAAAAATACATGTAAAGGTTATATAGATTTCCATGTCTCCTGTATACATAGCATAAATTCGCACTTGAGGATTAGGATCACGTTTCCGCCTAAGTGTCGCTACAGAAGAGACAAAAAATGTATAGGGCATAATTAATCAATTAAGACATCTAAATCAGGGCATGTAGATACAAAAACGGGTTCAAACCACTAGATATTTATTTTTTTGTTTATATATTAACCATTTTCACTACTTTCTAAAAATTAAAATTAAATTATTTAACCAATTTACCAACTTATTCAATAATTATCACTTATTTTAACCATTAATTACCATTTTAGTTACCACTTAGTTATTTTATCGTAGTTTCATTTATCAACGAAAACACATTGGTTTTCGGTTGAACTTAAGACATTAAGTCATCCTTTATTTTTGAAAAACCTTTTTCATTTTTCTTTTTTTTTTCGCAACCAAGCATTCAACTTTGATTTCACTCAACCTTTCTTTTATTTTTATTTTTGATTTCTAAAATTACCTCATGAAATTTCCTCGATTTCTTTCCCAAAATCGAGCAAAAAGTAATTAGGCATTTTTCTTTTTCACCAATGCAACAAAGCATTTTTCTTTTTTTTTCCACGCAACAAGGCATTTTTCTTTTCAACCACGCCTTCACTTTGATTTCACTCAACCTTTCTTTTATTTTTATTTTTGATTTCTAAAATTACCTGAAGAAATTTCCTCGATTTCTTTCCCAAAATCGAGCAAAAAGTAATTAGGCATTTTTCTTTTTCACCAATGCAACAAAGCATTTTTCTTTTTTTTTTTCCACGCAACAAGGCTTTTTTCTTTTTCAACCACGCCTTCACTTTGATTTCAGTCAACTATTTTTACTTTTATTTTTATTTTTGATTTCTAAAATTACCTCATGAAATTTCCTCGACTTCCTTTCCAATTTCGAGCAAAAAATGTAGTTAGGCAATTTTTCCTTTTTTTTTTACTATGTACCATAGTACTCAACATATGATGCACCTTTATAAAATTTTGATTTCTATTAACTAACAACCAACTATATAGCATTAACACTATTTTTTTTCTTATATCCTTATCAATGTTGTATATAACCTCCCTATAACCAATTAATTTTCGCTCAAAATTATTTTCTTTGTTTAACAGAACTTATTCAGACTAAAACCCCTTCATAAATTCTTCACATGTAGGGGGCGCATCTGTCATAATTTGTATAATTAGATGCCAACCTAATCCAATATGTATGAAAATATGATTTGTTTCAATAAAAGAACAAAGGTAACACTGGAGGACAGAAAGGCCTAGACAGAAAGGCCTAGAAGCAAGGCCTAGAAAAGAGGCTTAAGAGTTAGCACAACCATTAGCAAAATTACATCCAATTTTATTATCGCGGAACTAATAAAAGTTGAGTTGAAAGAACTATTACTTCCTGGTCAGGTTGGGACATGTCTTAAGACAAAAGAAGTAGCGTAGACCAACCAGAGAGTAGCACCTCAGAAGGTCAGCCAATAGAGAACCGCCACGTCACACCTTTCCACCAATGGGAAGTAAGAAAGGTTCTCGTGTTAAATCGAGAATCAAGAATTGTCAGTTGGTCTTTCGATCCCACCGAGATAGCACCTAGAGTTGTTCTTTCGCTCCCACCGAGATAGCACCTACAGTCTTCACTTCGATCTCACCGAGGTAACACCTGCTCTAGAGACCTACCCCGTTCATCCTTTTCAGCTAAGTCAATCACCGCCATGTGAATCAATAGGCCACTAATCAAATCCGCTCCACCTTCTCAAGCCTTTCTTTCCTCCGACCAGTTGCCTTTTTATTTCAACCCCTTAAGTGTCCTGGCTTATTTCCCCTGTGTGTAAACCTTACCACTCAGCCACCACGACTGCGCCACCACCTCAACTCATCAACCCCAAGAGTAAGGTTTCCCCCCATATAATATTACGATATATATATATATATATATCGTATATTTTAAACTGTATGACACTTTTAGTATATGTCACATATCTTCCAATTAGTTAGAGACGATACCTTAAAATATCCTACCCTTCTATTGAAATGTACACTATTTCTATTTACTACCACCCCATATTTTGTATATAAACTATTTGTATCTTAACTCCCTATTTGTATTTAAAACTAAAAATGGTGACGTCAAAATAAAGATCCAAAGAGTGTTCAGTCAGCTGGTGGCAGGGACAGAGGGGAGGAAAACGGTAACGCCCAGCCCATGTGGGGTCCCGAGGGACATCTTTATAGACGACTCCTGTAAACAGGACAGGTTTTGGCAGGGGGTCGGCAGATGTTCTAGTGTGTGGCCATCGGCAGGCGGCTTCTGTCTCGCACACAGTCTCTCTCTCTCCATGTCTCGGTGATAGGCATTCAAGTTTGTGTCATGGCCTCTACCTCTGTCCCGTGGGCTGTCTCCGATCACTCTCGTTGCTAACATCTAGCCCTGCCTCTGCTTCTTGTTGTCCGCGTGTGGGAAGAACATCAACACTCGCCTCACGTACACGACTGCCAGTTTATCCATACGTCGACATTTGCAATAATATTACATATATTTATTCAAAGAAGGCATATCCTGACCAGGAGCACATGTGCTTTTTAGATGACATAGCGCCATCTAGTGGAACAGAAATCAACTAAACATTGATTTAACCTGTTCCCTGATATTTGGCCAACCCAATTTCTTGATAAATCAAGAAAAGCCATCCACGAACGCCTTTCGCGATCCTGCGCTAGTCAGAGTGGAGTAGGCTGTACCACTGCGACCAAAAACATTTTTGGTCCCAGTGGCTTCCTGAAAAACCTGTCAGGATATGTCTTTTTTATTATTATTATTTTCTATTTTTAATATCAACACCTGACCGTTTAATTATTTCTATTGTTTTTTTATGTGTTAAGCGTAATTACGCAACTTTGACCTTAAATACCCATTTCTTGGTTTTTCAAAAAGCTACTGGGACCAAAAATCATTTTGGTCGCAGTGGTACAGCCTACTCCACGCTGACTAAGGCCAACAGCGCGAAACGCGTTCGTGGATGGCTTTTCTTTATTTATCAAGAAAATGGGTTAGCCAAATATCAGGGAACAGGCTAAATCAATGTTTAGTTGATTTCTGTTCCACCAGATGGCGCTCTGTCATCTAAAAAGCATATGTGCTCCTGGTCAGGATATGCCTTCTTTGTTTTTAATATCAACACCTGACCTTTTTATTTTTTCTATTATTTTTCATATTATCCACGACTTGTGTTTTCTCTTCGATAGCAAAGGGATAGTTTATTGTTGTCATTTTTTCCCTATGTCTAATAGTTGTTTTTTTTTTTGCTGATCCCTATACACGTTGTATAGGCCATGATAATCATGGTGGGTAGAAGTAGGCGACTGCTTTTTTCACTGTAAGTACACCACATGTCTACATATGTGAAAAGCAGTTCGACTTTGCACTTACAAATGTGTCAGAACCGCGTTTGGTGTTTACACTCGCCGGTGGGGTTGGACTTTAGGAAGAATAGGTGGCCATTGAAGCATTTTTTTATCAGAAAGAAGAACCCAATGCAGTAATCGAACTCGGGTCATAGCGGTCGAAAAATGTCAAATAATGATATCAATAAATATTATTAAAACACAATAGTCAGGATAACCTATACATTTAAACTATTACATTTTTCATATTTGAGTCAAAACACGTGAATTCTGTAGGGGCAATGGTATATTTGATTTGTAGAGAGAGAAATTCAAGCATCATTCATATTTTCGTTAAAGGCTCCCCATGAGACAAGCTTGCTGAGTGAAAGACTTGAAGGAAGTCTAGCTGGACTTCGACCTGGTGACTTTGTATTTCGGATAAATGAACGTGTTGAATCCTTTAAATCTGATTTTTTTTAAAGATATCATTTCGTAGAGATGTTTTCTTACGACGTTTACGTGTCATTACAAGAATTCCAAGAATTACACCAATAATAACAGCTATAATGATAGCTTGTATATTACTTTTTGATCTATCCCATAATTCAGATAGTATTTTATAAGCATATTCAGAAATATCTTCATTTAGATTCTTATCTTCATCGTTATTCTTCAATCTTCCTTTTAATCTGTTAAGAACAGGTGATAATTCGTCATGAAGGAATTGTGACATTTGATAATCAAGTAATTTGATAAGTCGATTTCGTAGTTCAATATCTTGAATATTGTTGATCTTGTTCTGATAACGGTGATGAAGTTCAATAAGAGCTCTTGGTAATCTGGTATCCAATATACGGAACATAGTGTTATCCAGACAGATCATTCCTGTACTGGAAAATACCTCAATAGGAAGAGGTAATGATACATTCAATTGTTCCCCTTGGACAGTACACTTTCTTCTGTTCTTACTTCGAATTCGATAAGACAATCCTGGAAACCACAAAACATCCATTTAAGACAATACAAAACAGAAATTTTCATAATACAATTAAACCTTGTCTATAGCGTCCCCTCTTGGGACTCACCAAAATAGGGTGCTATAGACAGGTCACTTTTAATGTAAATCGCATCGTACTACAGTTAAACCTGTCTATAGCGCCCCCCCCCCCCCTCTCTTGGGACTCACCAAAATAGGGTGCTACAGAGAAGAAGTGCTATAGACAGGTCACTTTTAATGTAAATCGCATATTACTACAGATAAACCTTGTCTATAGCACCTCCTCTTGGGACTCACCAAAATAGGGTGCTATAGAGAGGAGGTGCTATAGAAAGGTCACTTTTATTGTAAATCGCATCGTACTACAGTTAAACCTGTCTATAGCGCCCCCTCTTGGGTATAACCAAAATAGAGTACTATAGAGAGGGGGTGCTATAGACAGGTCACTTTTAATGTAAATCGCATCGTACTACAGTTAAACCTGTCTATAGCGTCCCCTCTTGGGACTCACCAAAATAGGGTGCTATAGAGAGGGGGTGCTATAGACAGGTCACTTTTAATGTAAATCGCATCTTACTACAGTTAAACCTGTCTATAACGCCCCCTCTTGGGACTCACCAAAATAGGGTGCCATAGAGAGGGGGTGCTATGAATAGGTCACTTTCAATGTAAATCGCATCGTACTACAGTTAAACCTGTCTATAACGCCCCCTCTTGGGACTCACCAAAATAGGGTGCTATTGAGAGGGGGTGCTATAGATAGGTCACTTTTATTGTAAATCGCATCGTACTATAGTTAAACCTGTCTATAGCGCACCCTCTTGGGACTCACCAAAATAGGGTGCTATAGAGAGGGGGTGCTATAGACAGGTCACTTTTAATGTAAATCGCATTGTACTACAGTTAAACCTGTCTATAGCGCCCCCTCTTGGGACTCACCAAAATAGGGTGCTATAGAGAGGGGGTGCTATAGATAGGTCACTTTTAGTGTAAATCACATCGTACTACAGTTAAACCTGTCTATAGCGCCCCCTCTTGGGACTCACCAAAAAATAGGGTAGTATAGAGAAGGGGTGCTATAGACAGGTTACTTTTAATCTAAATTGCATCGTACTACGTATTTAAAATCGGACGCTATAGAGAGGAAGGCGCTATTTAGAGGGGCGCTATAGACAGGATTAACTGTACAGTCAAACTTGGATAATTTAAACCCCAAAGAACACCAAAAAAGGGAATTAACCAAAAATTTGAATAAAAAAACAGAAATTCTAGGAACCAAGATAAATTAGATTCTTCATCTGCCTTCTTCAGTTTTCTTTTCAACCTTCTAAGAACAGGTGACAAGAGACCAAAAATAACCATTTGCTTTCACCAAACGATAATGATTTATAGTTAGATAACAAATGGCAGATAGTTATTAACCTTTTTTTGTTGAATATTTTTCCTTCTAAAGATTCCTATCAATTTGTGATTTCTCACTCTTGATTCCAATGTATATAATGTTTAATCGTCTGGTAATATATTCAAATTTACTTCATTCTAAAATTTATCTTCGCTTCAATTATGATTGAATTAACCAATAGTACCAGTAATCAACAACAACAAAAAGCTTTATTAAGACCTTTCAGTCTTATACAGATTCTCCAAGCACAGAAATGTAGGGTACATACAGGAATAACAGTAATAGTACCAGTAATCAAAAACAACAAAAAGCTTTATTAAGACCTCTCAGTCTTATACAGGTTCTCCAAGCACAGAAATGTAGGGTACATACAGGATTAACAGTAATAGTACCAGTAATCAACAACAACAAAAAGCTTTATTGAGACCTTTCAGTCTTATACAGATTCTCCAAGCACAGAAATGTAGGGTACATACAGGAATAACATTAATAGTACCAGTAATCAACAACAACAAAAAGCTTTATTAAGACATTTCAGTCTTATACAGGGTCTCCAAGCACAGAAATGTAGGGTACATACAGGAATAACAGTAATAGTACCAGTAACCAAAAACAACAAAAAGCTTTATTTGGACCTCTCAGTCTTATACAGGTTCTCCAGGCACAGAAATGTAGGGTACATACAGGAATAACAGTAATAGTACCAGTAATCAACAACAACAAAAAGCTTTATTAAGACCTTTCAGTCTTATACAGATTCTCCAAGCACAGAAATGTAGGGTACATTCAGGAATAACAGTAATAATACTAGTAATCAACAACAACAAAAATATTTTTAAATACCTCTCAGTCTTAAACAGGTTCTCCAAGCACAGAAATGTTAGTTACATACAGGAATAACAGTAATAGTACCAGTAATCAACAACAACAAAAAGCTTTATTGAGACCTTTCAGTCTTATACAGATTCTCCAAGCACAGAAATGTAGGGTACATACAGGAATAACATTAATAGTACCAGTAATCAACAACAACAAAAAGCTTTATTAAGACATTTCAGTCATATACAGGGTCTCCAAGCACAGAAATGTAGGGTACATACAGGTATAACAGTAATAGTACCAGTAACCAAAAACAACAAAAAGCTTTATTTGGACCTCTCAGTCTTATACAGGTTCTCCAGGCACAGAAATGTAGGGTACATACAGGAATAACAGTAATAGTACCAGTAATCAACAACAACAAAAAGCTTTATTGAGACCTTTCAGTCTTATACAGATTCTCCAAGCACAGAAATGCAGGGTACATACAGCAATAACAGTAATAATGGAGAATCTGTATTCCCGCCCCTGGACACTTTTATTTTTCCGTTCGCCATTACTCTTCATATTTTCACCCTTTCATAAGTCATCCAATCATATATTGACCATTACTCTTCATATATTCAACCTTTTCATACGTCATCCAAAAAGTTAGAATTAGTACATATTTCTCTTTGAAATTAATATTGATTTTTCACAAAAAAAAAGAGAAACTTATGCGGGGAGGCTTTAAGTGTTGCTTTATAATCATACGCCGCAGTCCTTTATAATGTAATAATACTAGTAATCAACAACAACAAAAAGATTTATTAAGACCTTTCAGTCTTATACAGATTCTCCAAGCACAAAAATGTAGGATACATACAGGAATAACAGTAATAATACCAGTAATCAACAACAACAAAAAGCTTTATTAAGACCTTTCAGTCTTATACAGATTCTCCAAGCACAGAAATTTAGGATACATACAGGAATAACAGTAATAAAACCAGTATTCAACAACAACAAAAAGCTTGATTAAGACCTTTTAGTCTTATACAGATTCTCAAAGCACAGAAATGTAGGTTACATACAGGAATTACAGTAAAAGTATCAGTAATCAACAACAACAAGAAGCTTCATTAAGACCTTTCAGTCTAATACAGATTTTCCAAGCACAGAAATGTAGGGTACATACAGGAATAACAGTAATAATACCAGTAATCAACAACAACAAAAAGCTTTATTAAGACCTTTCAGTCTTATACAGATTCTCCAAGCACAGAAATGTAGGTTACATACAGGAATAACAGTAATAGTATCAGAATTCAACAATAACAAAAAGCTTCATTAAGACCTTTCAGTCTTATACAGATTCTCCAAGCACAGAAATGTAGGGTACATACAGGAATAACAGTAATAATACCAGTAATCAACAACAACAAAAAGCTTTATTAAGACCTTTCAGTCTTATACAGATTCTCCAAGCACAGAAATGTAGGGTACATACAGGAATAACAGTAATAATACCAGTAATCAACAACAAAAAAAGCTTTATTAAGACCTTTCAGTCTTATACAGATGCTCCAAGCACAGAAATGTAGGATACATACAGTAATAACAGTAAAAGTACCAGTAATCAACAACAACAAAAAGCTTTATTAAGACCTTTTAGTCTCATACAGATTCTCCAAGCACATAAATGTAGGGTACATACAGGAATAACAGTATTAGTACCAGTAATCAACAACAACAAAAACTTTATTAAGACCTTTCAGTTTTATACAGATTCTTCAAGCACAGAAATGCAGGGTACATTCAGGAATATCAGTAATAGTACCTGAAAACAGCAACAAAAAGCTTTATTAAGACCTTTCAGTCTTATACAGATTCTCCAAGCACAGGAATGTAGGGTACATACAAAAATAACAGTAATAGTACGAGTAATCAACAACAACAAAAAGCTCTATTAAGACCTTTCAGTCTTATACATATTCTCCTAGCACAGAAATGTAGGGTACATACACGAATAACAGTAATAGTACCAGTAATCAACAACAACAAAAAGCTTTATTAAGACCTTTCAGCCTTATACAGATTCTCCAAGAACAGAAATGTAGGTTACATACAGGAATAACAGTAATAGTATCAGTAATCAACAATAACAAAAAGCTTAATTAAGACCTTTCAGTCTTATACAGATTCTCCAAGCACAGAAATGTAGGGTACATACAGGAATAACAGTAATAGTACCAGTAATCAACAACAACAAAAAGCTTTATTAAGACCTTTCAGTCTTATACAGATTCTCCAAGCACAGAAATGTAGGGTTATACAGGAATAACAGTAATAATACCAGTAATCAACAACAACAAAAAGGTTTAATAAGACTCTTCAGTCTTATACAGATTCTCCAAGCACAGAAATGTAGGATACATACAGTAATAACAGTAATAGTACCAGTAATCAACAACAACAAAAAGCTTTATTAAGACCTTTAAGTCTTATACAGATTCTCCAAGCACAGAAATGTAGTGTACATACAAGAATAACAGTAATAGTACAAGTAATCAACAACAACAAAAAGCTTTATTAAGACCTTTTAGTCTTATACAGATTCTCCAAGCATAGAAATGTAGGATACATACAGGAATAACAGTAATAGAACCAGTAATCAACAACAACAAAAAGCTTTATTAAGACCTTTCAGTCTTATACAGATTCTTCAAGCACAGAAATGTAGGGTACATACAGGAATAACAGTGATAATACCAGTAATCAACAACAACAAAAAGCTTTATTAAGACCTTTCAGTCTTATACAGATTCTCCAAGCACAGAAATGTAGGTTACATACAGGAATAACAGTAATAGTATCAGTAATCAACAACAACAAAAATATTTTAAGACCTTTCAATCTTATACAGATTCTCCAAGCACAGAAATGTAGGGTACATACAGAAATAACAGTAATAGTACCTGTAAACAGCAACAAAAAGCTTTATTAAGACCTTTCAGTCTTATACAGATTCTCCAAGCACAGGAATGTAGGGTACATACAGGAATAACAGTAATAGTACCAGTAATCACCAACAACAAAATTTTTTATTAAGACCTTTCAGTCTTATACATATTCTCTAAAAACAGAAATGCAGTAACATACAAGAATAACAGTAATAGTATCAGTAATCAACAGCAACAAAAAGCCTTATTAAGACTTTTCAGTCTTATACAGATTTTCCAAGCACAGAAATGTAGGACACATACAGAAATCACAGTAATAGTACCAGTAATCAACAACAACAAAAAGCTCTATTAAGACCTTTCAGTCTTATACATATTCTCCAAGCACAGAAATGTAGGTTACGTACAGGAATAACAGTAATAGTATCAGTAATCAACAATAACAGAAAGCTTCATTAAGACCTTTCAGTCTTATACAAATTCTCCAAGCACAGAAATGTAGGGTACATATAGGAATAAAAGTAATAGTACCAGTAATCAAAAACAACAAAAAGCTTTATTAAGACCTTTCAGTCTTTTACAGATTCTCCAAGCACAGAAATGTAGGGTTATACAGGAATAACAGTAATAATACCAGTAATCAACAACAACAAAAAGGTTTATATAGACCCTTCAGTCTTATACAGATTCTCCAAGCACAGAAATGTAGGATACATGCAGTAATAGTACCAGTAATCAACAACAACAAAAAGCTTTATTAAGACCTTTCAGTCTTATACAGATTCTCCAAGCAGAGAAATGTAGGGTACATACAGGAATAACAGTAATAGTACCAGTAATCAACAACAACAAAAAGCTTTATTAAGACCTTTCAGTTTTATACAGATTCTCCAAGCACAGAAATGTAGGATACATGCAGTAATAGTACCAGTAATCAACAACAACAAAAAGCTTTATTAAGACCTTTCAGTTTTATACAGATTCTCCAAGCACAGAAATGCAGGGTACATTCAGGAATAAGAGTAATAATACTAGTAATCAACAGCAACAAAAATATTTTTTAATACCTCAGTCTTATACTGATTGTCCAAGCACAGAAATGTAGGATGCATAAAGGAATAACAGTAATAGTACCAGTTATCAATAACAACAAAAAGCTTTATTAAGACCTTTCAGTCTTATACAGATTCTCCAAGCAGAGAAATGTAGGGTACATACAGGAATAACAGTAATAGTACCAGTAATCAACAACAACAAGGTCTTAATAAAGCTTTTTGTTGTTGTTGATTACTGGTACTATTACTGTTATTCCTGTATGTACCCTACATTTCTGTGCTTGGAGAATCTGTATAAGACTGAAAGGTCTTAATGAAGCTTTTTGTTATTGTTGATTACTGATACTATTACTGTTATTCCTGTATGTAACCTACATTTCTGTTCTTGGAGAATCTGTATAAGGCTGAAAGGTCTCAATAAAGCTTTTTGTTGTTGTTGAATACTGGTACTATTACTGTTATTCGTGTATGTACCCTACATTTCTGTGCTAGGAGAATATGTATAAGACTGAAAGGTCTTAATAGAGCTTTTTGTTGTTGTTGATTACTGGTACTATTACTGTTATTCGTGTATGTACCCTACATTTCTGTGCTAGGAGAATATGTATAAGACTGAAAGGTCTTAATAGAGGTTTTTGTTGTTGTTGATTACTGGTACTATTACTGTTATTCCTGTATGTACCCTACATTTCTCTGCTTGGAGAATCTGTATAAGACTGAAAGGTCTTAATAAAGCTTTTTGTTGTTGTTGATTACTGGTACTATTACTGTTATTCGTGTATATACCCTACATTTCTGTGCTAGGAGAATATGTATAAGACTGAAAGGTCTTAATAGAGCTTTTTAGGGTACATACAGGAATAACAGTGATAATACCAGTAATCAACAACAACAAAAAGCTTTATTAAGACCTTTCAGTCTTATACAGATTCTACAAGCACAGAAATGTAGGTTACATACAGGAATAACAGTAATAGTATCAGTAATCAACAACAACAAAAATATTTTAAGACCTTTCAATCTTATACAGATTCTCCAAGCACAGAAATGTAGGGTACATACAGAAATAACAGTAATAGTACCTGTAAACAGCAACAAAAAGCTTTATTAAGACCTTTCAGTCTTATACAGATTCTCCAAGCACAGGAATGTAGGGTACATACAGGAATAACAGTAATAGTACCAGTAATCACCAACAACAAAATTTTTTATTAAGACCTTTCAGTCTTATACATATTCTCTAAACACAGAAATGCAGGGTACATACAGGAATAACAGTAATAGTATCAGTAATCAACAGCAACAAAAAGCCTTATTAAGACTTTTCAGTCTTATACAGATTTTCCAAGCACAGAAATGTAGGACACATACAGAAATAACAGTAATAGTACCAGTAATCAACAACAACAAAAAGCTCTATTAAGACCTTTCAGTCTTATACATATTCTCCAAGCACAGAAATGTAGGTTACATACAGGAATAACAGTAATAATATCTGTAATCAACAATAACAGAAAGCTTCATTAAGACCTTTCAGTCTTATACAGATTCTCCAAGCACAGAAATGTAGGGTACATACAGGAATAACAGTAATAGTACCAGTAATCAACAACAACAAAAAGCTTTATTAAGACCTTTCAGTCTTTTACAGATTCTCCAAGCACAGAAATGTAGGGTTATACAGGAATAACAGTAATAATACCAGTAATCAACAACAACAAAAAGGTTTATATAGACCCTTCAGTCTTATACAGATTCTCCAAGCACAGAAATGTAGGATACATGCAGTAATAGTACCAGTAATCAACAACAACAAAAAGCTTTATTAAGACCTTTCAGTCTTATACAGATTCTCCAAGCAGAGAAATGTAGGGTACATACAGGAATAACAGTAATAGTACCAGTAATCAACAACAACAAAACGCTTTTTTAAGACCTTTCAGTTTTATACAGATTCTCCAAGTACAGAAATGTAGGATACATGCAGTAATAGTACCAGTAATCAACAACAACAAAAAGCTTTATTAAGACCTTTCAGTTTTATACAGATTCTCCAAGCACAGAAATGCAGGGTACATTCAGGAATAAGAGTAATAATACTAGTAATCAACAGCAACAAAAATATTTTTTAATACCTCAGTCTTATACTGATTGTCCAAGCACAGAAATGTAGGATGCATAAAGGAATAACAGTAATAGTAGCAGTTATCAATAACAACAAAAAGCTTTATTAAGACCTTTCAGTCTTATACAGATTCTCCAAGCAGAGAAATGTAGGGTACATACAGGAATAACAGTAATAGTACCAGTAATCAACAACAACAAAAAGCTTTATTAAGACCTTTCAGTTTTATACAGATTCTCCAAGCACAGAAATGTAGGATACATGCAGTAATAGTACCAGTAATCAACAACAACAAAAAGCTTTATTAAGACCTTTCAGTTTTATACAGATTCTCCAAGCACAGAAATGCAGGGTACATTCAGGAATAAGAGTAATAATACTAGTAATCAACAGCAACAAAAATATTTTTAATACCTCAGTCTTATACTGATTGTCCAAGCACAGAAATGTAGGATGCATAAAGGAATAACAGTAATCGTACCAGTTATCAATAACAACAAAAAGCTTTATTAAGACCTTTTAGTCTTATACAGATTCTCCAAGCACAGAAATGTAGGATACATACAGGAATAACAGTAATAGAACCAGTAATCAACAACAACAAAAAGCTTTATTAAGACCTTTCAGTCTTATACAGATTCTTCAAGCACAGAAATGTAGGGTACATACAGGAATAACATTAATAGTACCAGTAATCAACAACAACAAAAAGCTTTATTAAGACATTTCAGTCTTATACAGGGTCTCCAAGCACAGAAATGTAGTGTACATACAGGAATAACAGTAATAGTACCAGTAACCAAAAACAACAAAAAGCTTTATTTGAACCTCTCAGTCTTATACAGGTTCTCCAGGCACAGAAATGTAGGGTACATACAGGAATAATAGTAATAGTACCAGTAATCAACAACAACAAAAACTTTATTGAGACCTTTCAGTCTTATACAGAATCTCCAAGCACAGAAATGTAGGACACATACAGAAATCATAGTAATAGTACCAGTAAACAACAACAAAAAGCTTTATTTTGACCTTTCAGTCCTATACATATTCTCCAAGCACAGAAATGTAGGGTACATACAGGAATAACAGTAATAGTACCAGTAATCAACAACAACAAAAAGCTTTATTAAGACCTTTCAGTTTTATACAGATTCTCCAAGCACAGAAATGCAGGGTACATACAGGAATAACAGTAATAGTACCAGTAACCAACAGCAGCAATAAGCTTTATTAAGACCTTTCAGTCTTATACAGATTCTCCAAACACAGAAATGCAGGGTACATACAGGAATAAGAGTAATAATACCAGTAATCAACAACAACAAAAATATTTATTAAGACCTTTCAGTCTTATACAGATTCTCCAAGCACAGAAATGTAGGATACATAAAGGAATAACAGTAATACTACCAGTAATCAACAAAAACAAAAAGCTTTATTAAGACCTTTCAGTCTTATACAGATTCTCCAAGCACAGAAATGTAGAACACATACAGAAATCACAGTAATAGCACCAGTAATCTACAACAAAAAGCTTTATTATGTCCTTTCAGACCTATACATATTCTCCAAGCACAGAAATTTAGGGTACATACAGGAATAACAGTAATAGTACCAGTAATCAACAACAACAAAAAGTTTTATTAAGACCTTTCAGTTTTATACAGATTCTCCAAGCACAGAAATGCAGGGTACATGCAGCAATAACAGTAATAATGGAGAATCTGTATTCCCGCCCCTGGACACTTTTATTTTTCCGTTCGCCATTACTCTTCATATTTTCACGCTTTCATAAGTCATCCAATCATATATTGACCATTACTCTTCATATATTCAACCCTTTCATACGTCATCCAAAAAGTTAGAATTAGTACATATTTCTCTTTGAAATTAATATTGATTTTACACAAAAAAAAAAGAAACTTATGCGGGGAGGCTTTAAGTGTTGCTTTATAATCATACGCCGCAGTCCTTTATAATGTAATAATACCAGTAATCAACAACAACAAAAAGATTTATTAAGACCTTTCAGTCTTATACAGATTCTCCAAGCACAGACATGTAGGATACATACAGGAATAACAGTAATAATACCAGTAATCAACAACAACAAAAAGCTTTATTAAGACCTTTCAGTCTTATACAGATTCTCCAAGCACAGAAATTTAGGGTACATACAGGAATAACAGTAATAAAACCAGTATTCAACAACAACAAAAATCTTGATTAAGACCTTTTAGTCTTATACAGATTCTCAAAGCACAGAAATGTAGGTTACATACAGGAATAACAGTAAAAGTATCAGTAATCAACAACAATAAGAAGCTTCATTAAGACCTTTCAGTCTAATACAGATTTTCCAAGCACAGAAATGTAGGGTACATACAGGAATAACAGTAATAATACCAGTAATCAACAACAACAAAAAGCTTTATTAAGACCTTTCAGTCTTATACAGATTCTCCAAGCACAGAAATGTAGGTTACATACAGGAATAACAGTAATAGTACCAGTAATCAACAACAACAAAAAGCTTTATTAAGACCTTTCAGTCTTATACAGATTCTCCAAGCACAGAAATGTAGGTTACATACAGGAATAACAGTAATAGTACCAGTAATCAACAACAACAAAAAGCTTTATTAAGACCTTTCAGTCTTATACAGATTCTCCAAGCACAGAAATGTAGGATACATAAAGGAATAACAGTAATAGTACCAGTAATCAACAACAAGAAAAAGCTTTATTAAGACCTTTCATTCTTATACAGATTCTCCAAGCACAGAAATGTAGGTTACATACAGGAATAACAGTAATAGTACCAGTAATCAACAACAACAAAAAGCTTTATTAAGACCTTTCAGTCTTATACAGATTCTCCAAGCACAGAAATGTAGGGTACATACAGGAATAACAGTAATAATACCAGTAATCAACAACAACAAAAAGCTTTATTAAGACCTTTCAGTCTTATACAGATTCTCCAAGCACAGAAATGTAGGGTACATACAGGAATAAAATTAATAATACCAGTAATCAACAACAACAAAAAGCTTTATTAAGACCTTTCAGTCTTATACAGATTCTCCAAGCACAGAAATGTAGGATACATACAGTAATAACAGTAATAGTACCAGTAATCAACAACAACAAAAAGCTTTATTAAGACCTTTTAGTCTCATACAGATTCTCCAAGCACATAAATGTAGGGTACATACAGGAACAACAGTATTAGTACAAGTAATCAACAACAACAAAAACTTTATTAAGACCTTTCAGTTTTATACAGATTCTTCAAGCACAGAAATGCAGGGTACATTCAGGAATATCAGTAATAGTACCTGAAAACAGCAACAAAAAGCTTTATTAAGACCTTTCAGTCTTATATAGATTCTCCAAGCACAGGAATGTAGGGTACATACAGAAATAACAGTAATAGTACCAGTAATCAACCACAACAAAAAGCTCTATTAAGACCTTTCAGTCTTATACATATTCTCCTAGCACAGAAATGTAGGGTACATACACGAATAACAGTAATAGTACCAGTAATCAACAACAACAAAAAGCTTTATTAAGACCTTTCAGCCTTATACAGATTCTCCAAGAACAGAAATGTAGGTTACATACAGGAATAACAGTAATAGTATCAGTAATCAACAATAACAAAAAGCTTCATTAAGACCTTTCAGTCTTATACAGATTCTCCAAGCACAGGAATGTAGGGTACATACAGAAATAACAGTAATAGTACCAGTAATCAACCACAACAAAAAGCTCTATTAAGACCTTTCAGTCTTATACATATTCTCCTAGCACAGAAATGTAGGGTACATACAGGAATAACAGTAATAGTACCAGTAATCAACAACAACAAAAAGCTTTATTAAGACCTTTCAGTCTTATACAGATTCTCCAAGCACAGAAATGTAGGGTTATACAGGAATAACAGTAATAATACCAGTAATCAACAACAACAAAAAGGTTTATTAAGACCCTTCAGTCTTATACAGATTCTCCAAGCACAGAAATGTAGGATACATACAGTAATAACAGTAATAGTTCCAGTAATCAACAACAACAAAAAGCTTTATTAAGACCTTTAAGTCTTATACAGATTCTCCAAGCACAGAAATGTAGTGTACATACAAGAATAACAGTAATAGTACCAGTAATCAACAACAACAAAAAGCTTTATTAAGACCTTTCAGTTTTATACAGATTCTCCAAGCACAGAAATGCAGGGTACATTCAGGAATAAGAGTAATAATACCAGTAATCAACAGCAACAAAAATATTTTTTAATACCTTAGTCTTATACTGATTGTCCAAGCACAGAAATGTAGGATGCATAAAGGAATAACATTAATAGTACCAGTTATCAATAACAACAAAAAGCTTTATTAAGACCTTTTAGTCTTATACAGATTCTCCAAGCACAGAAATGTAGGATACATACAGGAATAACAGTAATAGAACCAGTAATCAACAACAACAAAAAGCTTTATTAAGACCTTTCAGTCTTATACAGATTCTTCAAGCACAGAAATGTAGGGTACATACAGGAATAACAGTGATAATACCAGTAATCAACAACAACAAAAAGCTTTATTAAGACCTTTCAGTCTTATACAGATTCTCCAAGCACAGAAATGTAGGTTACATACAGGAATAACAGTGATAGTATCAGTAATCAACAACAACAAAAATATTTTAAGACCTTTCAATCTTATACAGATTCTCCAAGCACAGAAATGTAGGGTACATACAGAAATAACAGTAATAGTACCTGTAAACAGCAACAAAAAGCTTTATTAAGACCTTTCAGTCTTATACAGATTCTCCAAGCACAGGAATGTAGGGTACATACAGGAATAACAGTAATAGTACCAGTAATCACCAACAACAAATTTTTTTATTAAGACCTTTCAGTCTTATACATATTCTCTAAACACAGAAATGCAGGTTACATACAGAAATAACAGTAATAGTATCAGTGATCAACAGCAACAAAAAGCCTTATTAAGACCTTTCAGTCTTATACATATTCTCCAAGCACAGAAATGTAGGGTACATACAGGAATAACAGTAATAGTACCAGTAATCAATAACAACAAAAAGCTTTATTAAGACCTTTCAGTCTTATACAAATTCTCCAAGCACAGAAATGTAGGTTACATACAGGAATAACAGTGATAGTATCAGTAATCAACAATAACAGAAAGCTTCATTAAGACCTTTCAGTCTTATACAGATTCTCCAAGCACATAAATGTAGGGTACATACAGGAATAACAGTAATAGTACCAGTAATCAACAACAACAAAAAGCTTTATTAAGACCTTTCAGTCTTATACAGATTCTCCAAGCTCAGAAATGTAGGGTTATACAGGAATAACAGTAATAATACCAGTAATCAACAACAACAAAATGGTTTATAAAGACCCTTCAGTCTTATACAGATTCTCCAAGCACAGAAATGTAGGATACATGCAGTAATAGTACCAGTAATCAACAACAACAAAAAGCTTTATAAAGACCTTTCAGTCTTATACAGATTCTCCAAGCACAGAAATGTAGGGTACATACAGGAATAACAGTAATAGTACCAGTAATCAACAACAACAAAAGCTTTATTAAGACCTTTCAGTCTTATACAGATTCTCCAAGCACAGAAATGTAGGGTACATACAGAAATAACAGTAATAGTACCTGTAAACAGCGACAAAAAGCTTTATTAAGACCTTTCAGTCTTATACAGATTCTCCAAGCACAGGAATGTAGGGTACATACAGGAATAACAGTAATAGTACCAGTAATCACCAACAACAAAATTTTTTATTAAGACCTTTCAGTCTTATACATATTCTCTAAACACAGAAATGCAGGGTACATACAGGAATAACAGTAATAGTATCAGTAATCAACAGCAACAAAAAGCCTTATTAAGACTTTTCAGTCTTATACAGATTCTCCAAGCACAGAAATGTAGGACACATACAGAAATAACAGTAATAATACCAGTAATCAACAACAACAAAAAGCTTTATTAAGATCTTTCAGTTTTATACAGATTCTCCAAGCACAGAAATACAGGGTACATTCAGGAATAAGAGTAATAATACTAGTAATCAACAGCAACAAAAATATTTTTTAATACCTCAGTCTTATACTGATTGTCCAAGCACAGAAATGTAGGATGCATAAAGGAATAACAGTAATAGTACCAGTTATCAATAACAACAAAAAGCTTTATTAAGACCTTTTAGTCTTATACAGATTCTCCAAGCACAGAAATGTAGGATACATACAGGAATAACAGTAATAGAACCAGTAATCAACAACAACAAAAAGCTTTATTAAGACCTTTCAGTCTTATACAGATTCTTCAAGCACAGAAATGTAGGGTACATACAGGAATAACAGTGATAATACCAGTAATCAACAACAACAAAAAGCTTAATTAAGACCTTTCAGTCTTATACAGATTCTCCAAGCACAGAAATGTAGGTTACATACAGGAATAACAGTAATAATACCAGTAATCAACAACAAAAAAAAAGCTTTATTAAGACCTTTCAGTCTTATACAGATTCTCCAAGCACAGAAATGTAGGTTACATACAGGAATAACAGTAATAGTATCAGTAATCAACAACAACAAAAGCTTTATTAAGACCTTTCAGTCTTATACAGATTCTCCAAGCACAGAAATGTAGGGTACATACAGAAATAACAGTAATAGTACCTGTAAACAGCGACAAAAAGCTTTATTAAGACCTTTCAGTCTTATACAGATTCTCCAAGCACAGGAATGTAGGGTACATACAGGAATAACAGTAATAGTACCAGTAATCACCAACAACAAAATTTTTTATTAAGACCTTTCAGTCTTATACATATTCTCTAAACACAGAAATGCAGGGTACATACAGGAATAACAGTAATAGTATCAGTAATCAACAGCAACAAAAAGCCTTATTAAGACTTTTCAGTCTTATACAGATTCTCCAAGCACAGAAATGTAGGACACATACAGAAATAACAGTAATAATACCAGTAATCAACAACAACAAAAAGCTCTATTAAGACCTTTCAGTCTTATACATATTCTTCAAGCACAGAAATGTAGGGTACATACAGGAATAACAGTAATAGTACCAGTAATCAACAACAACAAAAAGCTTTATTAAGACCTTTCAGTCTTATACAGATTCTCCAAGCACAGAAATGTAGGTTACATACAGGAAT
>CP092870.1:51878608-51972363 GCA_030710605.1 Cordylochernes scorpioides
TAGTACCAGTAATCACCAACAACAAATTTTTTTATTAAGACCTTTCAGTCTTATACATATCTCTAAACACAGAAATGCAGGTTACATACAGAAATAACAGTAATAGTATCAGTGATCAACAGCAACAAAAAGCCTTATTAAGACCTTTCAGTCTTATACATATTCTCCAAGCACAGAAATGTAGGGTACATACAGGAATAACAGTAATAGTACCAGTAATCAATAACAACAAAAAGCTTATTAAGACCTTTCAGTCTTATACAAATTCTCCAAGCACAGAAATGTAGGTTACATACAGGAATAACAGTGATAGTATCAGTAATCAACAATAACAGAAAGCTTCATTAAGACCTTTCAGTCTTATACAGATTCTCCAAGCACATAAATGTAGGGTACATACAGGAATAACAGTAATAGTACCAGTAATCAACAACAACAAAAAGCTTTATTAAGACCTTTCAGTCTTATACAGATTCTCCAAGCTCAGAAATGTAGGGTTATACAGGAATAACAGTAATAATACCAGTAATCAACAACAACAAAATGGTTTATAAAGACCCTTCAGTCTTATACAGATTCTCCAAGCACAGAAATGTAGGATACATGCAGTAATAGTACCAGTAATCAACAACAACAAAAAGCTTTATAAAGACCTTTCAGTCTTATACAGATTCTCCAAGCACAGAAATGTAGGGTACATACAGGAATAACAGTAATAGTACCAGTAATCAACAACAACAAAAGCTTTATTAAGACCTTTCAGTCTTATACAGATTCTCCAAGCACAGAAATGTAGGGTACATACAGAAATAACAGTAATAGTACCTGTAAACAGCGACAAAAAGCTTTATTAAGACCTTTCAGTCTTATACAGATTCTCCAAGCACAGGAATGTAGGGTACATACAGGAATAACAGTAATAGTACCAGTAATCACCAACAACAAAATTTTTATTAAGACCTTTCAGTCTTATACATATTCTCTAAACACAGAAATGCAGGGTACATACAGGAATAACAGTAATAGTATCAGTAATCAACAGCAACAAAAAGCCTTATTAAGACTTTTCAGTCTTATACAGATTCTCCAAGCACAGAAATGTAGGACACATACAGAAATAACAGTAATAATACCAGTAATCAACAACAACAAAAAGCTTTATTAAGATCTTTCAGTTTTATACAGATTCTCCAAGCACAGAAATACAGGGTACATTCAGGAATAAGAGTAATAATACTAGTAATCAACAGCAACAAAAATATTTTTTAATACCTCAGTCTTATACTGATTGTCCAAGCACAGAAATGTAGGATGCATAAAGGAATAACAGTAATAGTACCAGTTATCAATAACAACAAAAAGCTTTATTAAGACCTTTTAGTCTTATACAGATTCTCCAAGCACAGAAATGTAGGATACATACAGGAATAACAGTAATAGAACCAGTAATCAACAACAACAAAAAGCTTTATTAAGACCTTTCAGTCTTATACAGATTCTTCAAGCACAGAAATGTAGGGTACATACAGGAATAACAGTGATAATACCAGTAATCAACAACAACAAAAAGCTTAATTAAGACCTTTCAGTCTTATACAGATTCTCCAAGCACAGAAATGTAGGTTACATACAGGAATAACAGTAATAATACCAGTAATCAACAACAAAAAAAAAGCTTTATTAAGACCTTTCAGTCTTATACAGATTCTCCAAGCACAGAAATGTAGGTTACATACAGGAATAACAGTAATAGTATCAGTAATCAACAACAACAAAAGCTTTATTAAGACCTTTCAGTCTTATACAGATTCTCCAAGCACAGAAATGTAGGGTACATACAGAAATAACAGTAATAGTACCTGTAAACAGCGACAAAAAGCTTTATTAAGACCTTTCAGTCTTATACAGATTCTCCAAGCACAGGAATGTAGGGTACATACAGGAATAACAGTAATAGTACCAGTAATCACCAACAACAAAATTTTTTATTAAGACCTTTCAGTCTTATACATATTCTCTAAACACAGAAATGCAGGGTACATACAGGAATAACAGTAATAGTATCAGTAATCAACAGCAACAAAAAGCCTTATTAAGACTTTTCAGTCTTATACAGATTCTCCAAGCACAGAAATGTAGGACACATACAGAAATAACAGTAATAATACCAGTAATCAACAACAACAAAAAGCTCTATTAAGACCTTTCAGTCTTATACATATTCTTCAAGCACAGAAATGTAGGGTACATACAGGAATAACAGTAATAGTACCAGTAATCAACAACAACAAAAAGCTTTATTAAGACCTTTCAGTCTTATACAGATTCTCCAAGCACAGAAATGTAGGTTACATACAGGAATAACAGTAATAGTATCAGTAATCAACAATAACAGAAAGCTTCATTAAGACCTTTCAGTCTTATACAGATTCTCCAAGCACAGAAATGTAGGGTACATACAGGAATAACAGTAATAGTACCAGTAATCAACAACAACAAAAAGCTTTATTAAGACCTTTCAGTCTTATACAGATTCTCCAAGCACAGAAATGTAGGGTTATACAGGAATAACAGTAATAATACCAGTAATCAACAACAACAAAAAGGTTTATAAAGACCCTTCAGTCTTATACTGATTCTCCAAGCACAGAAATTTAGGATACATGCAGTAATAGTACCAGTAATCAACAACAACAAAAAGCTTTATTAACACCTTTCAGTCTTATACAGATTCTCCAAGCACAGAAATGCAGGGTACATACAGGAATAACAGTAATAGTACCAGTAATCAACAACAACAAAAAGCTTTATTAAGACCTTTTAGTTTTATACAGATTCTCCAAGCACAGAAATGCAGGGTACATTCAGGAATAACAGTAATAATACTAGTAATCAACAACAACAAAAATATTTTTAAATACCTTTCAGTCTTATACAGATTCTCCAAGCAGAGAAATGTAGGATACATTAAGGAATAACAGTAATCAACAACAAGAAAAAGCTTTATTAAGACCTTTCAGTCTTATACAGATTCTCCAAGCACAGAAATGTAGGATACATACAGGAATAACAGTAATAGTACCAGTAATCAACAACAACAAAAAGCTTTATTAAGACCTTTCAGTCTTATACAGATTCTTCAAGCACAGAAATGTAGGGTACATACAGGAATAACAGTAATAATACCAGTAATCAACAACAAAAAAAGCTTTATTAAGACCTTTCAGTCTTATACAGATTCTCCAAGCACAGAAATGTAGGTTACATACAGGAATAACAGTAATAGTATCAGTAATCAACAACAACAAAAGCTTTATTAAGACCTTTCAGTCTTATACAGATTCTCCAAGCACAGAAATGTAGGGTACATACAGAAATAACAGTAATAGTACCTGTAAACAGCAACAAAAAGCTTTATTAAGACCTTTCAGTCTTATACAGATTCTCCAAGCACAGGAATGTAGGGTACATACAGAAATAACAGTAATAGTACCTGTAAACAGCAACAAAAAGCTTTATTAAGACCTTTTACTGTTATTCCTGTATGTACCCTACATTCCTGTGCTTGGAGAATCTGTATAAGACTGATAGTACCAGTAATCACCAACAACAAAATTTTTTATTAAGACCTTTCAGTCTTATACATATTCTCTAAACACAGAAATGCAGGGTACATACAGGAATAAGAGTAATAGTATCAGTAATCAACAGCAACAAAAAGCCTTATTAAGACTTTTCAGTCTTATACAGATTCTCCAAGCACAGAAATGTAGGACACATAAAGAAATAACAGTAATAGTACCAGTAATCAACAACAACAAAAAGCTTTATTAAGACCTTTCAGTCTTATACAGATTCTCCAAGCACAGAAATGTAGGTTACATACAGGAATAACAGTAATAGTATCAGTAATCAACAATAACAGAAAGCTTCGTCAAGACCTTTCAGTCTTATACAGATTCTCCAAGCACAGAAATGTAGGGTACATACAGGAATGACAGTAATAGTACCAGTAATCAACAACAACAAAAAGCTCTATTAAGACCTTTCAGTCTTATACAGATTCTCCAAGCACAGAAATGTAGGGTTATACAGGAATAGCAGTAATAATACCAGTAATCAACAACAACAAAAAGGTTTATTAAGACCCTTCAGTCTTATACAGATTCTCCAAGCACAGAAATGTAGGATACATACAGTAATAGTACCAGTAATAAACGACAACAAAAAGCTTTATTAAGACCTTTCAGTCTTATACAGATTCTCCAAGCACAGAAATGTAGAGTACATACAGGAATAACAGTAATAGTACCTGTAATCAACAACAACAAAAAGCTTTATTAAGACCTTTCAGTTTTATACAGATTCTCCAAGCACAGAAATGCAGGGTACATTCATGAATATCAGTAATAGTACCTGTAAACAGCAACAAAAAGCTTTTTTTAAGACCTTTCAGTCTTATACAGATTCTCCAAGCACAGGAATGTAGGGTACATACACGAATAACAGTAATAGTACCAGTAATCAACAACAACAAAAAGCTTTATTAAGACCTTTCAGCCTTATACAGATTCTCCAAGCACAGAAATGTAGGTTACATACAGGAATAACAGTAATAGTATCAGTAATCAACAATAACAAAAATCTTCATTAAGACCTTTCAGTCTTATAAAGATTCTCCAAGCACAGAAATGTAGGGTACATACAGGAATAACAGTAATAGTACCAGTAATCAACAACAACAAAAAGCTTTATTAAGACCTTTCAGTCTTATACAGATTCTCCAAGCACAGAAATGTAGGGTTATACAGGAATAACAGTAATAATACCAGTAATCAACAACAACAAAAAGGTTTATTAAGACCCTTCAGTCTTATACAGATTCTCCAAGCACAGATATGTAGGATACATACAGTAATAACAGTAATAGTACCAGTAATCAACAACAACAAAAAGCTTTATTAAGACCTTTAAGTCTTATACAGATTCTCCAAGCACAGAAATGTAGGGTAAATACAAGAATAACAGTAATAGTACCAGTAATCAACAACAACAAAAAGCTTTATTAAGACCTTTCAGTTTTATACAGATTCTCCAAGCACAGAAATGCAGGGTACATTCAGGAATAACAGTAATAATACAAGTAATCAACAGCAACAAAAATATTTTTTAATACCTAGGTCTTATACAGATTGTCCAAGCACAGAAATGTAGGATACATAAAGGAATAACAGTAATAGTACCAGTAATCAACAACAACAAAAAGCTTTATTAAGACCTTTCAGTCTTATACAGATTCTCCAAGCACAGGAATGTAGGATACATACAGGAATAACAGTAATAGTACCAGTATTCAACAACAACAAAAAGCTTTATTAAGACCTTTCAGTCTTATACAGATTCTTCAAGCACAGAAATGTAGGGAACATACAGGAATAACAGTGATAATACCAATAATCAACAACAACAAAAAGCTTTATTAAGACCTTTCAGTCTTATACAGATTCTCCAAGCACAGGAATGTAGGGTACATACAGGAATAACAGTAATAGTACCAGTAATCACCAACAACAATTTTTTTTATTAAGACCTTTCAGTCTTATACATATTCTCTAAACACAGAAATGCAGGGTACATACAGGAATAACAGTAATAGTATCAGTAATCAACAGCAACAAAAAGCCTTATTAAGACTTTTCAGTCTTATACAGATTCTCCAAGCACAGAAATGTAGGACACATACAGAAATAACAGTAATAGTACCAGTAATCAACAACAACAAAAAGCTCTATTAAGACCTTTCAGTCTTATACATATTCTCCAAGCACAGAAATGTAGGGTACATACAGGAATAACAGTAATAGTACCAGTAATCAACATCAACAAAAAGCTTTATTAAGACCTTTCAGTCTTATACAGATTCTCCAAGCACAGAAATGTAGGTTACATACAGGAATAACAGTAATAGTATCAGTAATCAACAATAACAGAAAGCTTCATTAAGACCTTTCATTCTTATACAGATTCTCCAAGCACAGAAAAATCCCGGGATTACTGGTTTGTGCATGAAAACCAGCGCAAAAATATATTTTTCTTATCTAGCATTTTGGTAATCAAACAGATGATGAGATAGCACACTTTTGACGTTTTGTTTATACAGCTGCATTTCGGGCCTTTTTTTCTGAGAGATTTGAAATTATTTTCATGCACTAATAACGATGGGTTATTCTGCAAGATCTTTCCAAAATGGCAGCCTCTAGAATGAGAGTATGCAGCAGTATACATGGAGGGGGCCCCAGTTTTTGTTGACATGCAAATAGTAGCTTCTTAGATAGTAGCGGCATCCCTTTATTTTTGTGGCGGACCTGCGTGTAAAATGGACCCGCCACTTCCTTATATCTGGGCTCCAAATTCTTTTATAATTTTTTCATCTATGTTTATACTCTCCATCCTGTACTCTGTATGCATGGGTCATCATGAACGCACTGCTCTGCTGTTCATTTTTTGAAACCCTCGCTAGCTTTTTTGTCATTTTATTTAAATTAAATTTATTTAATGTCATTTCATTGAATGCTTCGTATCTATCAAGCATCAGCCTAAAGTAGTTTTCAACTTATACAAACATAAAACAAAGTCTCTAAAACAATATTATCGGACCTTGTTATTTCTCAATAGAAAACGCGTCGGACATTTTTGGTAAGCTCATCACTTCTTGATTATGATGGCGAAGTTTATTCCTTTTTTAAATCAGAAGGAATCTGATGCTATTACCTACGAGACGGATCTGGCCAAAATGCACAGTGTTTAGCGTGCAAAAGGATTTTGAAATACGTCGGTGGGTCAACGATAGTGCTGCACGTACACCAGAAGCAGGTCCACGGAATCGAAACTTCGAAGAGAAAAGTTAAAGACGAAGTTGATGCAAAGACAAACACGACATACACAAAGTAATCGTAATTACAAGTTAATGTATTACTTCGAATAAATTAACTGCCCAACACTGCATTAAGAGATGTGGTCAAAGAGTTCCAAGAACAGTAATTTTTTTCCAGATGGGTGTATAGTAATTGACAGATAATTTCAAACTGTAACCCAAAAGCAATGATTTAGTTCATAAACAGGCGCAAAATATATGGCTTTCAGGTTGTTTTCATCGAAGTGAGTGCCACGTCATTGGCACTATATAAAAGAAAAAATTAAAAATATACAGAACGAAACGATATACCTCTTGGCGTAGAAAAACGAAAACGTTTTTCAATCCCGGGATCCCGGGATTGAGAAAAAAGCAATCCCGAATCCCGGGACTGAAAATAGGTACCGGGATTGGAGGCCCTAGTCAGGAGGCAGGAAGAGAGGACTAGAACTTTCAGCTCTATCTCTGGCATTTGGGCAAGACATCGATCTTGTCTCGTGGTCGGCAGAGCGGCCCTTGGCTGAGTAGTTAGCGCACTTGGCCGTGCGCGGGTTGGCGAGAGTTGGAATAAAAAGAGGTCCCACCGAGATAAATCAAGATGATTGCAATGAGTCGATTTATTATTATTTGCAATTATAATGATTGGTATATTGGTTATAAAATTTCATTATCTCAATATTGATTGTGATTAGCTTTTTATCTTCCTTTGCGGTTATTCCGTGGTAAATCCATGTGTAATAAATTTATTTTCCTCCAATTTACCCAGACTAATCTATTTATTATAAAACGACATTTGAAAATTATCCCGCATAGGTTTCTTTTCTTTTGAAAAAACACTCATGCGGGATAATTTTCAAATGTCGTTTTACAATCACAAGCCGCAATGTATTATATTATATTCTATTCATTAACTTGATTGTCTTTATATAATTTTTCCTGTATATAAATATGATATTACCATTAAGGTACTATTACTGTTATTCCTGTATGTACCCTACTAGCCGAATGACCCGGGAAACGCCCGTGTTTTACCCGATCGAATGTTTTGATTCAAATACTATTTGTTACAATTATAAATTGGCGCCTTAAATAATTGCATATGTTAGTTAATAACTATAGCCTATGTGCTTTATCTCTCTATGTACTGTTGGCTTCCGTAGGCGTCTCTTACTGGGAAAAAGAAAGAGAGGATACCATTTGGTTATTATCTAATATATACATTTATTTAGGGAGCGACCCGCTCCAACGGAATGACGCTCGTAACTGTATATAGAATATTTCTGTGCTTGGAAAATCTGTATAAAACTGAAAGGTCTTAATAAAGCTTTTTGATGCTGTTGGTTACAGGTACGATTACTGTTATTCCTGTATGTACCCTACATTTCTGTGCTTGGAGAATCTGTATAAGACTGAAAAGTCTTAATAAGGCTTTTTGTTGCTGTTGATTACTGATACTATTACTGTTATTCCTGTATGTACCCTGCATTTCTGTGTTTAGAGAATATGTATAAGACTGAAAGGTCTTAATAAAAAAAATTGTTGTTGGTGATTACTGGTACTATTACTGTTATTCCTGTATGTACCCTACATTCCTGTGCTTGGAGAATCCGTATAAGACTGAAAGGTCTTAATAAAGCTTTTTGTTGCTGTTTACAGGTACTATTACTGTTATTTCTGTATGTACCCTACATTTCTGTGCTTGGAGAATCTGTATAAGACTGAAAGGTCTTAATAAAGATTTTTGTTGTTGTTGATTACTGTGGTGTTTTGCATAACAATAGTTATGTTTTAGATAAATTGTCGAGATATGCAAATAAGGTTTTGCATAGTGTTTGTTTGTTGCTATTATGTTAATTATTTTTATGTATATATATGTATCATGAAATTGTAAATGGTCGGTCAGATTAGTGTTATGAGCCAATAAAGATTTTATCTCAGACCAAGTGGATCTCGGTGACCTGATGTAGTGAAGAGACACAACAGTGGCGACGAGAATAAAGAACCTATACGCAACAGTGACTGTGACTATTGAAGAGAGCAAATCTGATTGGTAAGGAAAAGTAAGCGAACAATGATGAATATTGAACAGTTCAACCCGAACAATGGAAATGAAATCTCAAGCTATTTAGAACGCTTCGAATCCTATTGCATAGCAAATGATATAGTCAAGATCGTTAAAAAGAAGGCAACATTTTTCTCGCTGTGCGGAAGAGAAACGTATAATATAATACGGACGTTGACCTCTCCCAAGAATCCATTGGAAACAGAATGGGAGGAGATAGTAGCAGGGATTAAAAAATATTTTGATCCAACGCCAAATATAATAGTGCAGCGTTTTAAATTTGCGAAAAGGCTTCAAATGCCAAATGAATCAATATCTGAATTTATAACAGCTCTAAAGAAAATTGCCGAGAAGTGTGAATTCCCTGATGTGGAAGATAGGTTGCGTGATGCCCTAGTATGCGGCATTCTAAGCGAAGAGATACAATCAATGCTGTTAATGAACAGTATGCTAACATTTAAAGTGGCCCAAGAGATGGCATTGGCACATGAGGCTGCGGTAAGGAACGTTGCAGAAATTAAAGACGGAAAACCTCAGGAAGAAATTAATGTAATGGGAAGAGCTGTTAAGGTGAGACGGAGGAATGAGAAGATTCTTAAATGTTTCCGCTGTGGATATACAAATCACAGAGAAGAGAAATGTTTCTTTAAAGAGAAAAGATGTTTTAAATGCCAGAAGTTAGGGCATATATCTAGGGTCTGTAAGAACGGGAACTGGAGGAGCGATCGTAATAATAACTGCTCGATAGATGAGGAGGCAGAGGCAATTTATGGCCTTTTTAATATAAATCAAGTGAAGGACACCAGTAACATGCCGAATTATATGGTAAAAGTACGGACTAGCGGTCGAGAGATGAATATGCTCATTGACTCAGGTACAAGAAAAAATATTATTTCTGAGAAGACGTATATAAGAACTTGGGTGAAGTCGGAAAGGCCTAGAATAGAGAAGGATTATACCAAGTTGGTGCAATGGAACAGGCAGAGGATATCGATTCTGGGTAAAATAAAAGCCGACGTAAAAGTAAACAAAAGAAGTATCACAATGGAATTTCTTGTGATCGAAGGTCCGGGCCCAAATCTGATTGGAAGGGAGGCTTTTGACCAGATTGTAATTGGTCTTGAATGGATGAATTATGGCGACAGTGTATGTCAAATCAATGAGGTAATGAATGGAAATGGTATGGCCGCTGCGATGAACGGTAATGGAATGGCCGCGGCTATGAATGGAACCGCCAATGGAATGATGAGCGGAGCTAATGGAATGGGCGCGGGTTACATGAACGGTGGGGAGGACATGTACAGTGAGGGTGACGGGCTGAGCGTGTACGGCAACCCCGGCGTGGACTTCCCACTTTTCGCCTCGGTGCCCCGAGACCAGCTTCCAATGCGGACAACAGGAGCTTCCTGGATACTATGCCGATCAGGAGGGACCCACCAAGGCTGGAGGAAACACCTGGGCCAAGTAGACCAATAAGAAACCGGAGACTCCCCGAATACTTTAAAGATCGTGTAACAAATTGGGGGTGAGAAGATGTGGTGTTTTGCATTACAATAGTTATGTTTTAGATAAATTGTCGAGATATGCAAATAAGGTTTTGCATAGTGTTTGTTTGTTGCTATTATGTTAATTATTTTTATGTATATATATGTATCATGAAATTGTAAATGGTCGGTCAGATTAGTGTTATGAGCCAATAAAGATTTTATCTCAGACCAAGTGGATCTCGGTGACCTGATGTAGTGAAGAGACACAACAATTACTAATACTATTACTGTTATTCCTGAATGTACCCTGCATTTCTGTGCTTGGAGAATCTGTATAAGACTGAAAGGTCTTAATAAAGCTTTTTGTTGTTGTTGATTACTGGTACTATTACTGTTATTCCTGTATGTACCCAACATTTCTGTGCTTGGAGAATATGCATAAGACTGAAAGGTCTTAATAGAGCTTTTTGTTGTTGTTGATTACTGGTACTATTACTGTTATTTCTGTATGTACCCTACATTCCTGTGCTTGGAGAATCTGTATAAGACTGAAAGGTCTTAATAAAGGTTTTGTTGCTGTTTACAGGTACTATTACTGTTATTTCTGTATGTACCCTACATTTCTGTGCTTGGAGAATCTGTATAAGACTGAAAGGTCTTAATAAAGCTTTTTGTTGTTGTTGATTACTAATACTATTACTGTTATTCCTGAATGTACCCTGCATTTCTGTGCTTGGAGAAACTGTATAAGACTGAAAGGTCTTAATAAAGCTTTTTGTTGTTGTTGATTACTGATATTATTACTGTTATTCCTGTATGTACCCTACATTTCTGTGCTTGAAGAGTCTGTATAAGACTGAAAGGTCTTAATAAAGCTTTTTGTTGTTGTTGATTACTGGTACTATTACTGTTATTCCTTTATGTATCCTACATTTCTGTGCTTGGAGAATCTGTATAAGACTGAAAGGTATTTAAAAATATTTATGTTGTTGTTGATTACTAGTATTATTACTGTTATTCCTGAATGTACCCTACATTTCTGTGCTTGCAGAATCTGTATAAGACTGAAAGGTCTTAATAAAGCTTTTTGTTGTTGTTGATTACTGGTACTATTACTGTATGTATCCTACATTTCTGTGCTTGGAGAATCTGTATAAGACTGAAGGGTCTTAATAAACATTTTTGTTGTTGTTGATTACTGGTATTATTACTGTTATTCCTGTATAACCCTACATTTCTGTGCTTGGAGAATCTGTATAAGACTGAAAGGTCTTAATAAAGCTTTTTGTTGTTGTTGATTACTGGTACTATTACTGTTATTCCTGTATGTACCCTACATTTCTGTGCCTGGAGAACCTGTATAAGACTGAGAGGTCCAAATAAAGCTTTTTGTTGTTTTTGGTTACTGGTACTATTACTGTTATTCCTGTATGTACCCTACATTTCTGTGCTTGGAGACCCTGTATAAGACTGAAATGTCTTAATAAAGCTTTTTGTTGTTGTTGATTACTGGTACTATTAATGTTATTCCTGTATGTACCCTACATTTCTGTGCTTGGAGAATCTGTATAAGACTGAAAGGTCTCAATAAAGCTTTTTGTTGTTGTTGATTACTGGTACTATTACTGTTATTCCTGTATGTACCCTACATTTCTGTGCTTGGAGAACCTGTATAAGACTGAGAGGTCTTAATAAAGCTTTTTGTTGTTTTTGATTACTGGTACTATTACTGTTATTCCTGTATGTACCCTACATTTCTGTGCTTGGAGAATCTGTATAAGACTGAAAGGTCTTAATAAAGCTTTTTGTTGTTGTTGATTACTGGTACTATTGGTTAATTCAATCATAATTGAAGCGAAGATAAATTTTAGAATGAAGTAAATTTGAATATATTACCAGACGATTAAACATTATATACATTGGAATCAAGAGTGAGAAATCACAAATTGATAGGAATCTTTAAAAGGAAAAATATTCAACAAAAAAAGGTTAATAACTATTTGCCATTTGTTATCTAACTATAAATCATTATCGTTTGGTGAAAGCAAATGGTTATTTTTGGTCTCTTGTCACCTGTCCTTAGAAGGTTGAAAAGAAAACTGAAGAAGGCAGATGAAGAATCTAATTTATCTTGGTTCCTAGAATTTCTGTTTTTTTATTCAAATTTTTGGTTAATTCCCTTTTTTGGTGTTCTTTGGGGTTTAAATTATCCAAGTTTGACTGTACAGTTAAACCTGTCTATAGCGCCCCTCTAAATAGCGCCTTCCTCTCTATAGCGTCCGATTTTAAATACGTAGTACGATGCAATTTAAATTAAAAGTAACCTGTCTATAGCACCCCTTCTCTATACTACCCTATTTTTTGGTGAGTCCCAAGAGGGGGCGCTATAGACAGGTTTAACTGTAGTACGATGTGATTTACACTAAAAGTGACCTATCTATAGCACTCCCTCTCTATAGCACCCTATTTTGGTGAGTCCCAAGAGGGGGCGCTATAGACAGGTTTAACTGTAGTACGATGCGATTTACATTGAAAGTGACCTATCTATAGCACCCCCTCTCTATGGCACCCTATTTTGGTGAGTCCCAAGAGGGGGCGCTATAGACAGGTTTAACTGTAGTACGATGCGATTTACATTAAAAGTGACCTGTCTATAGCACCCCCTCTCTATAGCACCCTATTTTGGTGAGTCCCAAGAGGGGGCGCTATAGACAGGTTTAACTGTAGTACGATGCGATTTACATTAAAAGTGACCTGTCTATAGCACCCCCTCTCTATAGCACCCTATTTTGGTGAGTCCCAAGAGGGGGCGCTATAGACAGGTTTAACTGTAGTACGATGCGATTTACATTAAAAGTGACCTGTCTATAGCACCCCCTCTCTATAGCACCCTATTTTGGTGAGTCCCAAGAGGGGGCGCTATAGACAGGTTTAACTGTAGTACGATGCGATTTACATTAAAAGTGACCTGTCTATAGCACTTCCTCTCTGTAGCACCCTATTTTGGTGAGTCCCAAGAGGGGGGGCGCTATAGACAGGTTTAACTGTAGTACGATGCGATTTACATTAAAAGTGACCTGTCTATAGCACCCTATTTTGGTGATTCCCAAGAGGGGACGCTATAGACAAGGTTTAATTGTATTATGAAAATTTCTGTTTTGTATTGTCTTAAATGGATGTTTTGTGGCTTCCAGGATTGTCTTATCGAATTCGAAGTAAGAACAGAAGAAAGTGTACTGTCCAAGGGGAACAATTGAATGTATCATTACCTCTTCCTATTGAGGTATTTTCCAGTACAGGAATGATCTGTCTGGATAACACTATGTTCCGTATATTGGATACCAGATTACCAAGAGCTCTTATTGAACTTCATCACCGTTATCAGAACAAGATCAACAATATTCAAGATATTGAACTACGAAATCGACTTATGAAATTACTTGATTATCAAATGTCACAATTCCTTCATGACGAATTATCACCTGTTCTTAACAGATTAAAAGGAAGATTGAAGAATAACGATGAAGATAAGAATCTAAATGAAGATATTTCTGAATATGCTTATAAAATACTATCTGAATTATGGGATAGACCTTTCAGTCTTATACAGATTCTCCAAGCACAGAAATGTAGGGTACATACAGGAATAACAGTAATAGTACCAGTAATCAACAACAACAAAAAGCTTTATTGAGACCTTTCAGTCTTATACAGATTCTCCAAGCACAGAAATGTAGAGTACATACAGGAATAACAGTAATAGTACCAGTAATCAACAACAACAAAAAGCTTTATTAAGACATTTCAGTCTTATACAGAGTCTTCAAGCACAGAAATGTAGGGTACATACAGGAATAACAGTAATAGTACCAGTAATCAACAACAGCAATAAGCTTTATTAAGACCTTTCAGTCTTATACAGATTCTCCAAGCACAGAAATGCAGGGCACATACAGGAATAAGAGTAATAATACCAGTAATCAACAAAAACAAAAAGCTTTATTAAGACCTTTCAGTCTTATACAGAATCTCCAAGCACAGAAATGAAGGACACATACAGAAATCACAGTAATAGTACCAGTAAACAACAACAAAAAGCTTTATTATGACCTTTCAGTCCTATACATATTCTCCAAGCACAGAAATGTAGGGTACATACAGGAATAACAGTAATAGTACCAGTAATCAACAACAACAAAAAGCTTTATTAAGACCTTTCAGTTTTATACAGATTCTCCAAGCACAGAAATGCAGGGTACATACAGGAATAACAGTAATAGTACCAGTAACCAACAGCAGCAATAAGCTTTATTAAGACCTTTCAGTCTTATACAGATTCTCCAAACACAGAAATGCAGGGTACATACAGGAATAAGAGTAATAATACCAGTAATCAACAACAACAAAAATATTTATTAAGACCTTTCAGTCTTATACAGATTCTCCAAGCACAGAAATGTAGGATACATAAAGGAATAACAGTAATACTACCAGTAATCAACAAAAACAAAAAGCTTTATTAAGACCTTTCAGTCTTATACAGATTCTCCAAGCACAGAAATGTAGGACACATACAGAAATCACAGTAATAGCACCAGTAATCTACAACAAAAAGCTTCATTATGTCCTTTCAGTCCAATACATATTCTCCAAGCACAGAAATTTAGGGTACATACAGGAATAACAGTAATAGTACCAGTAATCAACAACAACAAAAAGCTTTATTAAGACCTTTCAGTTTTATACAGATTCTCCAAGCACAGAAATGCAGGGTACATACAGCAATAACAGTAATAATGGAGAATCTGTATTCCCGCCCCTGGACACTTTTATTTTTCCGTTCACCATTACTCTTCATATTTTCACCCTTTCATAAGTCATCCAATCATATATTGACCATTACTCTTCATATATTCAACCTTTTCATACGTCATCCAAAAAGTTAGAATTAGTACATATTTATCCTTGAAATTAATATTGATTTTTCACAAAAAAAAAAGAAACTTATGCGGGGAGGCTTTAAGTGTTGCTTTATAATCATACGCCGCAGTCCTTTATAATGTAATAATACTAGTAATCAACAACAACAAAAAGATTTATTAAGACCTTTCAGTCTTATACAGATTCTCCAAGAACAGAAATTTATGGTACATACAGGAATAACAGTAATAAAACCAGTATTCAACAACAACAAAAAGCTTGATTAAGACCTTTTAGTCTTATACAGATTCTCAAAGCACAGAAATGTAGGTTACATACAGGAATAACAGTAAGAGTATCAGTAATCAACAACAATAAGAAGCTTCATTAAGACCTTTCAGTCTAATAAAGATTTTCCAAGCACAGAAATGTAGGGTACATACAGGAATAACAGTAATAATACCAGTAATCAACAACAACAAAAAGCTTTATTAAGACCTTTCAGTCTTATACAGATTCTCCAAGCACAGAAATGTAGGTTACATACAGGAATAACAGTAATAGTATCAGAATTCAACAATAACAAAAAGCTTCATTAAGACCCTTCAGTCTTATATAGATTCTCCAAGCACAAAAATGTAGGGTACATACAGGAATAACAGTAATAGTACCAGTAATCAACAACAACAAAAAGCTTTATTAAGACCTTTCAGTCTTATACAGATTCTCCAAGCACAGAAATGTAGGGTACATACAGGAATAACAGTAATAATACCAGTAATCAACAACAACAAAAAGCTTTATTAAGACCTTTCAGTCTTATACAGATTATCCAAGCACAGAAATGTAGGATACATACAGTAATAACAGTAATAGTACCAGTAATCAACAACAACAAAAAGCTTTATTAAGACCTTTTAGTCTCATACAGATTCTCCAAGCACATAAATGTAGGTTACATACAGGAATAACAGTATTAGTACCAGTAATCAACAACAACAAAAACTTTATTAAGACCTTTCAGTTTTATACAGATTCTTCAAGCACAGAAATGCAGGGTACATTCAGGAATATCAGTAATAGTACCTGAAAACAGCAACAAAAAGCTTTATTAAGACCTTTCAGTCTTATACAGATTCTCCAAGCACAGGAATGTAGGGTACATACACGAATAACAGTAATAGTACCAGTAATCAACAACAACAAAAAGCTTTATTAAGACCTTTCAGCCTTATACAGATTCTCCAAGAACAGAAATGTAGGTTACATACAGGAATAACAGTAATAGTATCAGTAATCAACAATAACAAAAAGCTTCATTAAGACCTTTCAGTCTTATACAGATTCTCCAAGCACAGAAATGTAGGGTACATACAGGAATAACAGTAATAGTACCAGTAATCAACAACAACAAAAAGCTTTATTAAGACCTTTCAGTCTTATACAGATTCTCCAAGCACAGAAATGTAGGGTTATACAGGAATAACAGTAATAATACCAGTAATCAACAACAACAAAAAGGTTTATTAAGACCCTTCAGTCTTATACAGATTCTCCAAGCACAGAAATGTAGGATACATACAGTAATAACAGTAATAGTACCAGTAATCAACAACAACAAAAAGCTTTATTAAGACCTTTAAGTCTTATACAGATTCTCCAAGCACAGAAATGTAGTGTACATACAAGAATAACAGTAATAGTACCAGTAATCAACAACAACAAAAAGCTTTATTAAGACCTTTCAGTTTTATACAGATTCTCCAAGCACAGAAATGCAGGGTTCATTCAGGAATAAGAGTAATAATACTAGTAATCAACAGCAACAAAAATATTTTTTAATAGCTTAGTCTTATACTGATTGTCCAAGCACAGAAATGTAGGATGCATAAAGGAATAACAGTAATAGTACCAGTTATCAATAACAACAAAAAGCTTTATTAAGACCTTTTAGTCTTATACAGATTCTCCAAGCACAGAAATGTAGGATACATACAGGAATAACAGTAATAGAACCAGTAATCAACAACAACAAAAAGCTTTATTAAGACCTTTCAGTCTTATACAGATTCTTCAAGCACAGAAATGTAGGGTACATACAGGAATAAAAGTGATAATACCAGTAATCAACAACAACAAAAACTTTATTAAGACCTTTCAGTCTTATACAGATTCTCCAAGCACAGAAATGTAGGTTACATACAGGAATAACAGTAATAGTATCAGTAATCAACAACAACAAAAATATTTTAAGACCTTTCAATCTTATACAGATTCTCCAAGCACAGAAATGTAGGGTACATACAGAAATAACAGTATTAGTACCTGTAAACAGCAACAAAAAGCTTTATTAAGACCTTTCATTCTTATACAGATTCTCCAAGCACAGAAATGTAGGATACATACAGGAATAACAGTAATAGTGCCAGTAATCAACAACAACAAAAAGCTTTATTAAGACCTTTAAGTCTTATACAGATTCTCCAAGCACAGAAATGTAGGGTACATACAAGAATAACAGTAATAGTACCAGTAATCAACAACAACAAAAAGATTTATTAAGACCTTTCAGTTTTATACAGATTCTCCAAGCACAGAAGTGCAGGGTACATTCAGGAATAACAGTAATAATACAAGTAATCAACAGCAACAAAAATATTTTTTAATACCTAGGTCTTATACAGATTGTCCAAGCACAGAAATGTAGGATACATAAAGGAATAACAGTAATAGTACCAGTAATCAACAACAACAAAAAGCTTTATTAAGACCTTTCAGTCTTATACAGATTCTCCAATCACAGGAATGTAGGATACATACAGGAATAACAGTAATAGTACCAGTAATCAACAACAACAAAAAGCTTTATTAAGACCTTTCAGTCTTATACAGATTCTCCAAGCACAGAAATGTGGGGTTATACAGGAATAACAGTAATAATACCAGTAATCAACAACAACAAAAAGCTCTATTAAGACCTTTCAGTCTTATACATATTCTCCAAGCACAGAAATGTAGGGTACATACAGGAATAACAGTAATAGTACCAGTAATCAACAACAACAAAAAGCTCTATTAAGACCTTTCAGTCTTATACATATTCTCCAAGCACAGAAATGTAGGGTACATACAGGAATAACAGTGATAATACCAGTAATCAACAACAACAAAAAGCTTTATTAAGACCTTTCAGTCTTATACAGATTCTCCAAGCACAGAAATGTAGGTTACATACAAGAATAACAGTAATAGTATCAGTAATCAACAACAACAAAAATCTTTTAAGACCTTTCAGTCTTATACAGATTCTCCAAGCACAGAAATGTAGGGTACATACAGAAATAACAGTAATAGTACCTGTAAACAGCAACAAAAATTTTATTAAGACCTTTCAGTCTTATACAGATTCTCCAAGCACAGGAATGTAGGGTACATACAGGAATAACAGTAATAGTACCAGTAATCACCAACAACAATTTTTTTTATTAAGACCTTTCAGTCTTATACATATTCTCTAAACACAGAAATGCAGGGTACATACAGGAATAACAGTAATAGTACCAGTAATCAACAACAACAAAAAGCTTTATCAAGACCTTTCAGTCTTATACAGATTCTCCAAGCACAGAAATGTAGGTTACATACAGGAATAACAGTAATAGTATCAGTAATCAACAATAACAGAAAGCTTCATCAAGACCTTTCAGTCTTATACAGATTCTCCAAGCACAGAAATGTAGGTTACATACAGGAATAACAGTAATAGTATCAGTAATCAACAATAACAAAAATCTTCATTAAGACCTTTCAGTCTTATAAAGATTCTCCAAGCACAGAAATGTAGGGTACATACAGGAATAACAGTAATAGTACCAGTAATCAACAACAACAAAAAGCTTTATTAAGACCTTTCAGTCTTATACAGATTCTCCAAGCACAGAAATGTGGGGTTATACAGGAATAACAGTAATAATACCAGTAATCAACAACAACAAAAAGGTTTATTAAGACCCTTCAGTCTTATTCAGATTCTCCAAGCTCAGAAATGTAGGATACATACAGTAATAACAGTAATAGTACCAGTAATCAACAACAACAAAAAGCTTTATTAAGACCTTTAAGTCTTATACAGATTCTCCAAGCACTGAAATGTAGGGTACATACAAGAATATCAGTAATAGTACCAGTAATCAACAACAACAAAAAGCTTTATTAAGACCTTTCAGTTTTATACAGATTCTCCAAGCACAGAAATGCAGGGTACATTCAGGAATAACAGTAATAATACAAGTAATCAACAGCAACAAAAATATTTTTTAATACCTAGGTCTTATACAGATTGTCCAAGCACAGAAATGTAGGATACATAAAGGAATAACAGTAATAGTACCAGTAATCAACAACAACAAAAAGCTTTATTAAGACCTTTCAGTCTTATACAGATTCTCCAATCACAGGAATGTAGGATACATACAGGAATAACAGTAATAGTACCAGTAATCAACAACAACAAAAAGCTTTATTAAGACCTTTCAGTCTTATACAGATTCTTCAAGCACAGAAATGTAGGGTATATACAGGAATAACAGTGATAATACCAGTAATCAACAACAACAAAAAGCTTTATTAAGACCTTTCAGTCTTATACAAATTCTCCAAGCACAGAAATGTAGGTTACATACAAGAATAACAGTAATAGTATCAGTAATCAACAACAACAAAAATCTTTTAAGACCTTTCAGTCTTATACAGATTCTCCGAGCACAGAAATGTAGGGTACATACAGAAATAACAGAAATAGTACCTGTAAACAGCAACAAAAACTTTATTAAGACCTTTCAGTCTTATACAGATTCTCCAAGCACAGGAATGTAGGGTACATACAGGAATAACAGTAATAGTACCAGTAATCACCAACAACAGTTTTTTTTATTAAGACCTTTCAGTCTTATACATATTCTCTAAACACAGAAATGCAGGGTACATACAGGAATAACAGTAATAGTATCAGTAATCAACAGCAACAAAAAGCCTTATTAAGACTTTTCAGTCTTATACAGATTCTCCAAGCACAGAAATGTAGGACACATACAGAAATAACAGTAATAGTACCAGTAATCAACAACAACAAAAAGCTCTATTAAGACCTTTCAGTCTTATACATATTCTCCAAGCACAGAAATGTAGGGTACATACAGGATAAACAGTAATAGTACCAGTAATCAACATCAACAAAAAAATTTATTAAGACCTTTCAGTCTTATACAGATTCTCCAAGCACAGAAATGTAGGTTACATACAGGAATAACAGTCATAGTATCAGTAATCAACAATAACAGAAAGCTTCATTAAGACCTTTCATTCTTATACAGATTCTCCAAGCACAGAAATGTAGGGTACATACAGGAATAACAGTAATAGTACCAGTAATCAACAACAACAAAAAGCTTTATTAAGACCTTTCAGTCTTATACAGATTCTCCAAGCACAGAAATGTAGGGTTATACAGGAATAACAGTAATAATACCAGTAATCAACAACAACAAAAAGCTTTATTAAGACCTTTCAGTCTTATACAGATTCTCCAAGCACAGAAATGTAGGGTTATACAGGAATAACAGTAATAATACCAGTAATCAACAACAACAAAAAGGTTTATTAAGACCCTTCAGTCTTATACAGATTCTCCAAGCACAGAAATGTAGGATACATACAGTAATAGTAACAGTAATCAACAACAACAAAAAGCTTTATTAAGACCTTTCAGTCTTATACAAATTCTCCAAGCAGAGAAATGTAGGGTACATACAGGAATAACAGTAATAGTACCAGTAACCAACAACAACAAAAAGCTTTATTAAGACCTTTCAGTTTTATACAGATTTTCCAAGCACAGAAATGCAGTGTACATTCAGGAATAACAGTAATAAAACTAGTAATCAACAACAACAAAAATATTTTTAAATACCTTTCAGTCTTATACAGATTCTCCAAGCACAGAAATGTAGGATACATAAAGGAATAACAGTAATAGTACCAGTAATCAACAACAAGACAAAGCTTTATTAAGACCTTTCATTCTTATACAGATTCTCCAAGCACAGAAATGTAGGATACATACAGGAATAACAGTAATAGTGCCAGTAATCAACAACAACAAAAACCTTTATTAAGACCTTTAAGTTTTATACAGATTCTCCAAGCACAGAAATGTAGGGTACATACAAGAATAACAGTAATAGTACCAGTAATCAACAACAACAAAAAGCTTTATTAAGACCTTTCAGTTTTATACAGATTCTCCAAGCACAGAAATGCAGGGTACATTCAGGAATAACAGTAATAATACAAGTAATCAACAGCAACAAAAATATTTTTTAATACCTAGGTCTTATACAGATTGTCCAAGCACAGAAATGTAGGATACATAAAGGCATAACAGTAATAGTACCAGTAATCAACAACAACAAAAAGCTTTATTAAGACCTTTCAGTCTTATACAGATTCTCCAATCACAGGAATGTAGGATACATACAGGAATAACAGTAATAGTACCAGTAATCAACAACAACAAAAAGCGTTATTAAGACCTTTCAGTCTTATACAGATTCTTCAAACACAGAAATGTAGGGTACATACAGGAACAACAGTGATAATACCAGTAATCAACAACAACAAAAAGCTTTATTAAGACCTTTCAGTCTTATACAGATTCTCCAAGCACAGAAATGTAGGTTACATACAAGAATAACAGTAATAGTATCAGTAATCAACAACAACAAAAATCTTTTAAGACCTTTCAGTCTTATACAGATTCTCCAAGCACAGAAATGTAGGGTACATACAGAAATAACAGTAATAGTACCTGTAAACAGCAACAAAAATTTTATTAAGACCTTTCAGTCTTATACAGATTCTCCAAGCACAGGAATGTAGGGTACATACAGGAATAACAGTAATAGTACCAGTAATCACCAACAACAATTTTTTTTATTAAGACCTTTCAGTCTTATACATATTCTCTAAACACAGAAATGCAGGGTACATACAGGAATAACAGTAATAGTATCAGTAATCAACAGCAACAAAAAGCCTTATTAAGACTTTTCAGTCTTATACAGATTCTCCAAGCACAGAAATGTAGGACACATCCAGAAATAACAGTAATATTACCAGTAATCAACAACAACAAAAAGCTCTATTAAGACCTTTCAGTCTTATACATATTCTCCAAGCACAGAAATGTAGGGAACATACAGGATAAACAGTAATAGTACCAGTAATCAACATCAACAAAAAGCTTTATTAAGACCTTTCAGTCTTATACAGATTCTTCAAGCACAGAAATATAGGTTACATACAGGAATAACAGTCATAGTATCAGTAATCAACAATAACAGAAAGCTTCATTAAGACCTTTCATTCTTATACAGATTCTCCAAGCACAGAAATGTAGGGTACATACAGGAATAACAGTAATAGTACCAGTAATCAACAACAACAAAAAGCTTTATTAAGACCTTTCAGTCTTATACAGATTCTCCAAGCACAGAAATGTAGGGTAATACAGGAATAACAGTAATAATACCAGTAATCAACAACAACAAAAAAGTTTATTAAGACCCTTCAGTCTTATACAGATTCTCCAAGCACAGAAATGTAGGATACATACAGTAATAGTACCAGTAATCAACAACAACAAAAAGCTTTATTAAGACCTTTCAGTCTTATACAAATTCTCCAAGCAGAGAAATGTAGGGTACATACAGGAATAACAGTAATAGTACCAGTAACCAACAACAACAAAAAGCTTTATTAAGACCTTTCAGTTTTATACAGATTTTCCAAGCACAGAAATGCAGTGTACATTCAGGAATAACAGTAATAAAACTAGTAATCAACAACAACAAAAATATTTTTAAATACCTTTCAGTCTTATACAGATTCTCCAAGCACAGAAATGTAGGATACATAAAGGAATAACAGTAATAGTACCAGTAATCAACAACAAGACAAAGCTTTATTAAGACCTTTCATTCTTATACAGATTCTCCAAGCACAGAAATGTAGGATACATACAGGAATAACAGTAATAGTGCCAGTAATCAACAACAACAAAAACCTTTATTAAGACCTTTAAGTTTTATACAGATTCTCCAAGCACAGAAATGTAGGGTACATACAAGAATAACAGTAATAGTACCAGTAATCAACAACAACAAAAAGCTTTATTAAGACCTTTCAGTTTTATACAGATTCTCCAAGCACAGAAATGCAGGGTACATTCAGGAATAACAGTAATAATACAAGTAATCAACAGCAACAAAAATATTTTTTAATACCTAGGTCTTATACAGATTGTCCAAGCACAGAAATGTAGGATACATAAAGGCATAACAGTAATAGTACCAGTAATCAACAACAACAAAAAGCTTTATTAAGACCTTTCAGTCTTATACAGATTCTCCAATCACAGGAATGTAGGATACATACAGGAATAACAGTAATAGTACCAGTAATCAACAACAACAAAAAGCGTTATTAAGACCTTTCAGTCTTATACAGATTCTTCAAACACAGAAATGTAGGGTACATACAGGAACAACAGTGATAATACCAGTAATCAACAACAACAAAAAGCTTTATTAAGACCTTTCAGTCTTATACAGATTCTCCAAGCACAGAAATGTAGGTTACATACAAGAATAACAGTAATAGTATCAGTAATCAACAACAACAAAAATCTTTTAAGACCTTTCAGTCTTATACAGATTCTCCAAGCACAGAAATGTAGGGTACATACAGAAATAACAGTAATAGTACCTGTAAACAGCAACAAAAATTTTATTAAGACCTTTCAGTCTTATACAGATTCTCCAAGCACAGGAATGTAGGGTACATACAGGAATAACAGTAATAGTACCAGTAATCACCAACAACAATTTTTTTTATTAAGACCTTTCAGTCTTATACATATTCTCTAAACACAGAAATGCAGGGTACATACAGGAATAACAGTAATAGTATCAGTAATCAACAGCAACAAAAAGCCTTATTAAGACTTTTCAGTCTTATACAGATTCTCCAAGCACAGAAATGTAGGACACATCCAGAAATAACAGTAATATTACCAGTAATCAACAACAACAAAAAGCTCTATTAAGACCTTTCAGTCTTATACATATTCTCCAAGCACAGAAATGTAGGGAACATACAGGATAAACAGTAATAGTACCAGTAATCAACATCAACAAAAAGCTTTATTAAGACCTTTCAGTCTTATACAGATTCTTCAAGCACAGAAATATAGGTTACATACAGGAATAACAGTCATAGTATCAGTAATCAACAATAACAGAAAGCTTCATTAAGACCTTTCATTCTTATACAGATTCTCCAAGCACAGAAATGTAGGGTACATACAGGAATAACAGTAATAGTACCAGTAATCAACAACAACAAAAAGCTTTATTAAGACCTTTCAGTCTTATACAGATTCTCCAAGCACAGAAATGTAGGGTAATACAGGAATAACAGTAATAATACCAGTAATCAACAACAACAAAAAAGTTTATTAAGACCCTTCAGTCTTATACAGATTCTCCAAGCACAGAAATGTAGGATACATACAGTAATAGTACCAGTAATCAACAACAACAAAAAGCTTTATTAAGACCTTTCAGTCTTATACAAATTCTCCAAGCACAGAAATGTAGGGTACATACAGGAATAACAGTAATAGTACCAGTAACCAACAACAACAAAAAGCTTTATTAAGACCTTTCAGTTTTATACAGATTCTCCAAGCACAGAAATGCAGTGTACATTCAGGAATAACAGTAATAAAACTAGTAATCAACAACAACAAAAATATTTTTAAATACCTTTCAGTCTTATACAGATTCTCCAAGCACAGAAATGTAGGATACATAAAGGAATAACAGAAATAGTACCAGTAATCAACAACAAGAAAAATCTTTATTAAGACCTTTCATTCTTATACAGATTCTCCAAGCACAGAAATGAGGATACATACAGGAATAACAGTAATAGTACCAGTAATCAACAACAACAAAAAGCTTTATTAAGACCTTTCAGTCTTATACAGATTCTTCAAGCACAGAAATGTAGGGTACATACAGGAATAACAGTAATAATACCAGTAATCAACAACAACAAAAAGCTCTATTAAGACCTTTCAGTCTTATACAGATTCTCCAAACACAGAAATGTAGGTTACATACAGGAATAACAGTAATAGTATCAGTAATCAACAACAACAAAAAGCTTTATTAAGACCTTTCAGTCTTATACAGATTCTCCAAGCACAGAAATGTAGGGTACATACAGGAATAACAGTAATAGTACCAGTAATCAACAACAACTAAAAGCTTTATTAAGACCTTTCAGTCTTATACAAATTCTCCAAGCACAGAAATGTAGGGTACATACAGGAATAACAGTAATAGTACCAGTAACCAACAACAACAAAAAGCTTTATTAAGACCTTTCAGTTTTATACAGATTCTCCAAGCACAGAAATGCAGTGTACATTCAGGAATAACAGTAATAAAACTAGTAATCAACAACAACAAAAATATTTTTAAATACCTTTCAGTCTTATACAGATTCTCCAATGCACAGAAATGTAGGATACATAAAGGAATAACAGTAATAGTACCAGTAATCAACAAATGGAAAAAGCTTTATTAAGACCTTTCATTCTTATACAGATTCTCCAAGCACAGAAATGTAGGATACATACAGGAATAACAGTAATAGTGCCAGTAATCAACAACAACAAAAAGCTTTATTAAGACCTTTAAGTCTTATACAGATTCTCCAAGCACAGAAATGTAGGGTACATACAAGAATAACAGTAATAGTACCAGTAATCAACAACAACAAAAAGCTTTATTAAGACCTTTCAGTTTTATACAGATTCTCCAAGCACAGAAATGCAGGGTACATTCAGGAATAACAGTAATAATACAAGTAATCAACAGCAACAAAAATATGTTTTAATACCTAGGTCTTATACAGATTGTCCAAGCACAGAAATGTAGGATACATAAAGGAATAACAGTAATAGTACCAGTAATCAACAACAACAAAAAGCTTTATTAAGACCTTTCAGTCTTATACAGATTCTTCAAGCACAGAAATGTAGGGTACATACAGGAATAACAGTGATAATACCAGTAATCAACAACAACAAAAAGCTTTATTAAGACCTTTCAGTCTTATACAGATTCTCCAAGCACAGAAATGTAGGTTACATACAAGAATAACAGTAATAGTATCAGTAATCAACAACAACAAAAATCTTTTAAGACCTTTCAGTCTTATACAGATTCTCCAAGCACAGAAATGTAGGGTACATACAGAAATAACAGTAATAGTACCTGTAAACAGCAACAAAAACTTTATTAAGACCTTTCAGTCTTATACAGATTCTCCAAGCACAGGAATGTAGGGTACATACAGGAATAACAGTAATAGTACCAGTAATCACCAACAACAATTTTTTTTTATTAAGACCTTTCAGTCTTATACATATTCTCTAAACACAGAAATGCAGGGTACATACAGGAATAACAGTAATAGTATCAGTAATCAACAGCAACAAAAAGCCTTATTAAGACTTTTCAGTCTTATACAGATTCTCCAAGCACAGAAATGTAGGACACATCCAGAAATAACAGTAATAGTACCAGTAATCAACAACAACAAAAAGCTCTATTAAGACCTTTCAGTCTTATACATATTCTCCAAGCACAGAAATGTAGGGTACATACAGGATAAACAGTAATAGTACCAGTAATCAACATCAACAAAAAGCTTTATTAAGACCTTTCAGTCTTATACAGATTCTCCAAGCACAGAAATGTAGGTTACATACAGGAATAACAGTCATAGTATCAGTAATCAACAATAACAGAAAGCTTCATTAAGACCTTTCATTCTTATACAGATTCTCCAAGCACAGAAATGTAGGGTACATACAGGAATAACAGTAATAGTACCAGTAATCAACAACAACAAAAAGCTTTATTAAGACCTTTCAGTCTTATACAGATTCTCCAAGCACAGAAATGTAGGGTTATACAGGAATAACAGTAATAATACCAGTAATCAACAACAACAAAAAAGTTTATTAAGACCCTTCAGTCTTATACAGATTCTCCAAGCACAGAAATGTAGGATACATACAGTAATAGTACCAGTAATCAACAACAACAAAAAGCTTTATTAAGACCTTTCAGTCTTATACAAATTCTCCAAGCACAGAAATGTAGGGTACATACAGGAATAACAGTAATAGTACCAGTAACCAACAACAACAAAAAGCTTTATTAAGACCTTTCAGTTTTATACAGATTCTCCAAGCACAGAAATGCAGTGTACATTCAGGAATAACAGTAATAAAACTAGTAATCAACAACAACAAAAATATTTTTAAATACCTTTCAGTCTTATACAGATTCTCCAAGCACAGAAATGTAGGTTACATAAAGGAATAACAGTAATAGTACCAGTAATCAACAACAAGAAAAATCTTTATTAAGACCTTTCATTCTTATACAGATTCTCCAAGCACAGAAATGTAGGATACATACAGGAATAACAGTAATAGTACCAGTAATCAACAACAACAAAAAGCTCTATTAAGACCTTTCAGTCTTATACAGATTCTCCAAGCACAGAAATGTAGGTTACATACAGGAATAACAGTAATAGTATCAGTAATCAACAACAACAAAAAGCTTTATTAAGACCTTTCAGTCTTATACAGATTCTCCAAGCACAGAAATGTAGGGTACATACAAGAATAACAGTAATAGTACCAGTAACCAACAACAACAAAAAGCTTTATTAAGACCTTTCAGTTTTATACAGATTCTCCAAGCACAGAAATGCAGTGTACATTCAGGAATAACAGTAATAAAACTAGTAATCAACAACAACAAAAATATTTTTAAATACCTTTCAGTCTTATACAGATTCTCCAAGCACAGAAATGTAGGATACATAAAGGAATAACAGTAATAGTACCAGTAATCAACAACAAGAAAAAGCTTTATTAAGACCTTTCATTCTTATACAGATTCTCCAAGCACAGAAATGTAGGATACATACAGGAATAACAGTAATAGTGCCAGTAATCAACAACAACAAAAAGCTTTATTAAGACCTTTAAGTCTTATACAGATTCTCCAAGCACAGAAATGTAGGGTACATACAAGAATAACAGTAATAGTACCAGTAATCAACAATAACAAAAAGCTTTATTAAGACCTTTCAGTTTTATACAGATTCTCCAAGCACAGAAATGCAGGGTACATTCAGGAATAACAGTAATAATACAAGTAATCAACAGCAACAAAAATATTTTTAATACCTAGGTCTTATACAGATTGTCCAAGTACAGAAATGTAGGATACATAAAGGAATAACAGTAATAGTACCAGTAATCAACAACAACAAAAAGCTTTATTAAGACCTTTCAGTCTTATACAGATTCTCCAATCACAGGAATGTAGGATACATACAGGAATAACAGTAATAGTACCAGTAATCAACAACAACAAAAAGCTTTATTAAGACCTTTCAGTCTTATACAGATTCTTCAAGCACAGAAATGTAGGGTACATACAGGAATAACAGTGATAATACCAGTAATCAACAACAACAAAAAGCTTTATTAAGACCTTTCAGTCTTATACAGATTCTCCAAGCACAGAAATGTAGGTTACATACAAGAATAACAGTAATAGTATCAGTAATCAACAACAACAAAAATCTTTTAAGACCTTTCAGTCTTATACAGATTCTCCAAGCACAGAAATGTAGGGTACATACAGAAATAACAGTAATAGTACCTACCTAGGAGGACCTGGTCAACCCTCAATAGAATCAGAACCTCTACTGGTAGATGCAACTACCTACTAAATAAGTGGAACATGAGTCCAGACCAGAACTGCGACTGTGGACAAATACAAACAATGCACCATATCCTAAGGGACTGTCCTCGAAGATTCTTCCAGGGAACACTTGGGGATATCCACCGGTGCACTGAGGAGGCCCTGGAGTGGATTCGTCACCTCGACATTCCACTCTAGAGAAACTTGCCAACATTGTTGTATTGTGCTGTAAAAAACAATATCATACGCAATAATAATAAGTAATAGTACCTGTAGACAGCAACAAAAACTTTATTAAGACCTTTCAGTCTTATACAGATTCTCCAAGCACAGGAATGTAGGGTACATACAGGAATAACAGTAATAGTACCAGTAATCACCAACAACAATTTTTTTTATTAAGACCTTTCAGTCTTATACATATTCTCTAAACACAGAAATGCAGGGTACATACAGGAATAACAGTAATAGTATCAGTAATCAACAGCAACAAAAAGCCTTATTAAGACTTTTCAGTCTTATACAGATTCTCCAAGCACAGAAATGTAGGACACATCCAGAAATAACAGTAATAGTACCAGTAATCAACAACAACAAAAAGCTCTATTAAGACCTTTCAGTCTTATACATATTCTCCAAGCACAGAAATGTAGGGTACATACAGGATAAACAGTAATAGTACCAGTAATCAACATCAACAAAAAGCTTTATTAAGACCTTTCAGTCTTATACAGATTCTCCAAGCACAGAAATGTAGGTTACATACAGGAATAACAGTCATAGTATCAGTAATCAACAATAACAGAAAGCTTCATTAAGACCTTTCATTCTTATACAGATTCTCCAAGCACAGAAATGTAGGGTACATACAGGAATAACAGTAATAGTACCAGTAATCAACAACAACAAAAAGCTTTATTAAGACCTTTCAGTCTTATACAGATCCTCCAAGCACAGAAATGTAGGGTTATACAGGAATAACAGTAATAATACCAGTAATCAACAACAACAAAAAAGTTTATTAAGACCCTTCAGTCTTATACAGATTCTCCAAGCACAGAAATGTAGGATGCATACAGTAATAGTACCAGTAATCAACAACAACAAAAAGCTTTATTAAGACCTTTCAGTCTTATACAAATTCTCCAAGCACAGAAATGTAGGGTACATACAGGAATAACAGTAATAGTACCAGTAACCAACAACAACAAAAAGCTTTATTAAGACCTTTCAGTTTTATACAGATTCTCCAAGCACAGAAATGCAGTGTACATTCAGGAATAAGAGTAATAAAACTAGTAATCAACAACAACAAAAATATTTTTAAATACCTTTCAGTCTTATACAGATTCTCCAAGCACAGAAATGTAGGATACATAAAGGAATAACAGTAATAGTACCAGTAATAAACAACAAGAAAAATCTTTATTAAGACCTTTCATTCTTATACAGATTCTCCAAGCACAGAAATGTAGGATACATACAGGAATAACAGTAATAGTACCAGTAATCAACAACAACAAAAAGCTTTATTAAGACCTTTCAGTCTTATACAGATTCTTCAAGCACAGAAATGTAGGGTACATACAGGAATAACAGTAATAATACCAGTAATCAACAACAACAAAAAGCTCTATTAAGACCTTTCAGTCTTATACAGATTCTCCAAGCACAGAAATGTAGGTTACATACAGGAATAACGGTAATAGTATCAGTAATCAACAACAACAAAAAGCTTTATTAAGACCTTTCAGTCTTATACAGATTCTCCAAGCACAGAAATGTAGGGTACATACAGGAATAACAGTAATAGTACCTGTAATCAACAACAACAAAAAGCTTTATTAAGACCTTTCAGTCTTATACAGATTCTCCAAGCACAGAAATGTAGGGTACATACAAGAATAACAGTAATAGTACCAGTAATCAACAACAACAAAAAGGTTTATTAAGACCCTTCAGTCTTATACAGATTCTCCAAGCACAGAAATGTAGGATACATACAGTAATAGTACCAGTAATCAACAACAAAAAAAAGCTTTATTAAGACCTTTCAGTCTTATACAGATTCTCCAAGCACAGAAATGTAGGGTACATACAGGAATAACAGTAATAATACCAGTAATCAACAACAACAAAAAGCTCTATTAAGACCTTTCAGTCTTATACAGATTCTCCAAGCACAGAAATGTAGGTTACATACAGGAATAACAGTAATAGTATCAGTAATCAACAACAACAAAAAGCTTTATTAAGACCTTTCAGTCTTATACAGATTCTCCAAGCACAGAAATGTAGGGTACATACAGGAATAACAGTAATAGTACCTGTAATCAACAACAACAAAAAGCTTTATTAAGACCTTTCAGTCTTATACAGATTCTCCAAGCACAGAAATGTAGGGTACATACAAGAATAACAGTAATAGTACCAGTAATCAACAACAACAAAAAGGTTTATTAAGACCCTTCAGTCTTATACAGATTCTCCAAGCACAGAAATGTAGGATACATACAGTAATAGTACCAGTAATCAACAACAAAAAAAGCTTTATTAAGACCTTTCAGTCTTATACAGATTCTCCAAGCACAGAAATGTAGGGTACATACAGGAATAACAGTAATAATACCAGTAATCAACAACAACAAAAATATTTTTAAATACCTTTCAGTCTTATACAGATTCTCCAAGCACAGAAATGTAGGATACATAAAGGAATAACAGTAATAGTACCAGTAATCAACAACAACAAAAAGCTTTATTAAGACCTTTCAGTCTTATACAGTTTCTCCAAGCACAGAAATGCAGGGTACATTCAGGAATAACAGTAATAGTATTAGTAATCAACAACAACAAAAAGCTTTATTAAGACCTTTCAGTCTTATACAGATTCTCCAAGCACAGAAATGTAGGGTACATACAGAAATAACTGTAATAGTACCTGTAAACAGCAACAAAAGCTTTATTAAGACCTTTCAGTCTTATACAGATTCTCCAAGCACAGGAATGTAGGGTACATACAGAAATAACAGTAATAGTACCAGTAATCAACAACAACAAAAAGCTCTATTAAGACCTTTCAGTCTTATACAGATTCTCCAAGCACAGAAATGCAGGGTACATTCAGGAATAACAGTAATAGTATTAGTAATCAACAACAACAAAAATCTTTATTAAGACCTTTCAGTCTTATACAGATTCTCCAAGCACAGTAATGTAGGGTACATACAGAAATAACAGTAATAGTACCTGTAAACAGCAACAAAAAGCTTTATTAAGACCTTTCAGTCTTATACGGATTCTCCAAGCACAGGAATGTAGGGTACATACAGGAATAACAGTAATAGTACCAGTAATCACCAACAAAATTTTTTTTTATTAAGACCTTTCAGTCTTATACATATTCTCTAAACACAAAAATGCAGGGTACATACAGGAATAACAGTAAAAGTATCAGTAATCAACAACAATAAGAAGCTTCATTAAGACCTTTCAGTCTAATACAGATTTTCCAAGCACAGAAATGTAGGGTACATACAGGAATAACAGTAATAATACCAGTAATCAACAACAACAAAAAGCTTTATTAAGACCTTTCAGTCTTATACAGATTCTCCAAGCACAGAAATGTAGGTTACATACAGGAATAACAGTAATAGTATCAGAATTCAACAATAACAAAAAGCTTCATTAAGACCTTTCAGTCTTATATAGATTCTCCAAGCACAAAAATGTAGGGTACATACAGGAATAACAGTAATAGTACCAGTAATCAACAACAACAAAAAGCTTTATTAAGACCTTTCAGTCTTATACAGATTCTCCAAGCACAGAAATGTAGGGTACATACAGGAATAACAGTAATCGTACCTGTAACCAACAGCATCAAAAAGCTTTATTAAGACCTTTCAGTTTTATACAGATTCTCCAAGCACAGAAATATTCTATATACAGTTACGAGCGTCATTCCGTTGGAGCGGGTCGCTCCCTAAATAAATGTATATATTAGATAATAACCAAATGGTATCCTCTCTTTCTTTTTCCCAGTAAGAGACGCCTATGGAAGCCAACAGTACATAGAGAGATAAAGCACATAGGCTATAGTTATTAACTAACATATGCAATTATTTAAGGCGCCAATTTATAATTGTAACAAATCGTATTTGAATCAAAACATTCAATCGGGTAAAACACGGGCGTTTCCCGGGTCATTCGGCTAGTAGGGTACATACAGGAATAACAGTAATAGTACCTTAATGGTAATATCCTATTTATATACAGGAAAAATTATATAAAGATAATCAAGTTAATGAATAGAATATAATATAATACATTGCGGCTTGTGATTGTAAAACGACATTTGAAAATTATCCCGCATGAGTGTTTTTTCAAAAGAAAAGAAACCTATGCGGGATAATTTTCAAATGTCGTTTTATAATAAATAGATTAGTCTGGGTAAATTGGAGGAAAATAAATTTATTACACATGGATTTACCACGGAATAACCGCAAAGGAAGATAAAAAGCTAATCACAATCAATATTGAGATAATGAAATTTTATAACCAATATACCAATCATTATAATTGCAAATAATAATAAATCGACTCATTGCAATCATCTTGATTTATCTCGGTGGGACCTCTTTTTATTCCAACTCTCGCCAACCCGCGCACGGCCAAGTGCGCTAACTACTCAGCCAAGGGCCGCTCTGCCGACCACGAGACAAGATCGATGTCTTGCCCAAATGCCAGAGATAGAGCTGCAAAGTTCTAGTCCTCTCTTCCTGCCTCCTGACTAGGGCCTCCAATCCCGGTACCTATTTTCAGTCCCGGGATTCGGGATTGCTTTTTTCTCAATCCCGGGATCCCGGGATTGAAAAACGTTTTCGTTTTTCTACGCCAAGAGGTATATCGTTTCGTTCTGTATATTTTTAATTTTTTATTTTATATAGTGCCAATGACGTGGCACTCACTTCGATGAAAACAACCTGAAAGCCATATATTTTGCGCCTGTTTATGAACTAAATCATTGCTTTTGGGTTACAGTTTGAAATTATCTGTCAATTACTATACACCCATCTGGAAAAAAATTACTGTTCTTGGAACTCTTTGACCACATCTCTTAATGCAGTGTTGGGCAGTTAATTTATTCAAAGTAATACATTACCTTGTAATTACGATTACTTTGTGTATGTCGTGTTTTTCTTTGTATCAACTTCGTCTTTAACTTTTCTCTTCGAAGTTTCGATTCCGTGGACCGTCTTCTGGTGTACGTGCAGCACTATCGTTGACCCACCGACGCATTTCAAAATCCTTTTGCACGCTAAACACTGTGCATTTTGGCCAGATCCGTCTCGTAGGTAATAGCATCAGATTCCTTCTGATTTAAAAAAGGAATAAACTTCGCCATCATAATCAAGAAGTGATATGCTTACCAAAAATGTCCGACGCGTTTTCTATTGAGAAATAACAAGGTCCGATAATATTGTTTTAGAGACTTTGTTTTATGTTTGTATAAGTTGAAAACTACTTTAGGCTGATGCTTGATAGTGACGAAGCATTCAATGAAATGACATTAAATAAATTTAATTTAAATAAAATGACAAAAAAAGCTAGCGAGGGTTTCACAAAATGAACAGCAGAGCAGTGCGTTCATGATGACCCATGCATACAGAGTACAGGATGGAGAGTATAAACATAGATAAAAAAATTATAAAAGAATTTGGAGCCCAGATATGAGGAAGTGGCGGGTCCATTTTACACGCAGGTCCGCCACAAAAATAAAGGGATGCCGCTACTATCTAAGAAGCTACTATTTGCATGTCAACAAAAACTGGGGCCCCCTCCATGTATACTGCTGCATACTCTCATTCTAGAGGCTGCCATTTTGGAAAGATCTTGCAGAATAACCCTTCGTTATTAGTGCATGAAAATAATTTCAAATCTCTCAGAAAAAAAGGCCCGAAATGCAGCTGTATAAACAAAACGTCAAAAGTGTGCTATCTCATCATCTGTTTGATTACCAAAATGCTAGATAAGAAAAATATATTTTTGCGCTGGTTTTCATGCACAAACCAGTAATACCGGGATTTTTCGAGCAGAATCCCGGGATTTCGGGATCATTATTTGGCTCCGGGATCCCGGGATTGGAGGCCCTACTCCTGACCTCCGTGGACCCAATCCGGCCTAACCTGCCTCTTTCCTAACGGAGATCCTGTCCCTAGCCTCTCCAACCTGGTCATAGTGGTTTGTATATATTCCGCTTTACGCGGCCATTGGGGCTCAAAAATCATTTTTTATATATAAAGATATTTTCTCATCTTGATTTGAATCTTTCTTTATTTTCGCGATAAAAACTGGAGAAATTCCAAGTCAGAAAGGCTTTTTCTTTATTATCCTAATGCATCGGCCTAAAAGGCTCTTTATCTTGAAAGGATCATCCAATTTGATCGTAATAAACGAATATCCATAAATCGTTTGGATTTTAATTCTTGAATTTCCGAAACATCGAACATACGAACGTTCTAGAATATTCCTTAAAACTTTATTTAATCTGGACTGGAGAAATTCCAAGTCAGAAAGGCTTTTTCTTTATTATCCTAATGCATCGGCCTAAAAGGCTCTTTATCTTGAAAGGATCATCCAATTTGATCGTAATAAACGAATATCCATAAATCGTTTGGATTTTAATTCTTGAATTTCCGAAACATCGAATATACGAACGTTCTAGAATATTCCTTAAAACTTTATTTAATCTACTTATATATTTGCCTTATTCTGTCTGTTTGTTTGTCTGTTTGTCTGAAGCTCACGGATAGAATGCGCGTCCATTGGCTGCCAGCAAACACGTGACCTCCCTGCCCGCCCCCCTCTAGACAACCCTGTTATCAGCTGTGTATTACATACACCTGTCTATAGCGGCCATTCTAGACAACCCTGTTATCAGCAGTGTGTTACATCCACCTGTCTATACAGACCACCCTGTCTATAGCGGTCACTTTAGGCAACCCTGTTATCAGCAGTGTGATACATACACCTGTCTATACAGACCACCCTGTCTATAGCGACCACTCTAGACAACCCTGTTATCAGCTGTGTGATACATCCACCTGTCTATACAGACCACCCTGTCTATAGCGACCACTCTAGACAACCCTGTTATCAGCTGTGTGATACATCCACCTGTCTATACAGACCACCTGTATATAGCGGCCATTCTAGAAAACCCTGTTATCAGCTGTGTGATACATACACCTGCCTATAGCGGCCACTCTAGACAACCCTGTTATCAGCTGTGTGATACATCCACCTGTCTATACAGACCACCCTGTCTATAGCGGTCACTTTAGGCAACCCTGTTATCATCAGTGTGTTGCATTCACCTGTCTATACAGACCACCCTGTCTATAGCGACCACCCTAGACAACCCTGTTATCAGCTGTGTGATACATCCACCTGTCTATACAGACCACCCTGTCTATAGCGGTCACTTTAGGCAACCCTGTTATCAGCAGTGTGATACATACACCTGTCTATACAGACCACCCTGTCTATAGCGACCACTCTACAGCTGTGTGATACATCCACCTGTCTATACAGACCACCCTGTCTATAGCGGCCACTCTAGGCAACCCTAGAAAGCAAGATGTATACAAGGTGTAGACAAGATGAAGATCTAGATGAAGATTAAAACGTTTTTAAAATATATTCGCACTCGGGTAAAACTCGGGCGTTGCCCGGGCAATTCGTCTAGTCTTATATAAAAGGGCGTACCTGGTTCTGTAAATAAAAAAAAAAATTTTTCTCAAAATATTTCGAGAGATTGCTCCCTCTTTATCAATTTACTAGCCGAATGACCCTGCCAACGCCCGGGTTTTACCCGATTAAATGCTTTTATTCAAATACTATTCGGTACAATTATAAATTGGCGCCGTGGATGTCATTCTTGTGAAACGTCCCGCTCCAAACTTTGTGTCTGAGAAGCGATATTTTTATAAAGAGATGATCTGGCTTTGTGTCTTCTGCTCGAATGAATGTTTTTCTGTTAGAATTTTGTTCCTGCATACTAAAATGAACTGGCTTCACCCGTGGTTTCTGCTTTTTGGCATTTTTCCGGATGTAATTTTGTATCTGATAATCAAATATGATACAGCAATATCATTTTCAGAATAAAAAACAACTATTTTTTTTCCCAGAACCTGTAAATTTATTTTTCTTGACTAAAAATCCGAAAAATATCTCTTCCATATTTTTCTCTATGTCCTGTTAAAACACGTTTTATATGTCCATTAGGTCAGCTGATATTACCTCCCATCTTCACCGCTAGAGGCGCTGCATGCAAGCGAAAGGGCATATTTGCAACGCAATTTGCAAATAACTTGTATACATACTTGTATACTCGTGTACATATACCATAAATCTGTACATAGACAGGAAAAGCACATATATTTTAATAATATAAATGAGTTTTAAAAATTGTAAAAAAAAAAAATGCATCGGCCGGGAATCGAACCCAGGGCGCCCGCGTGGCAGGCGAGCATTCTACCAATGAACCAAAAGCAAACGGTGAAAGAATTGTTGATGACTCTGATACTTGTATATTAATTGCACAGTAATTTTTATTCACAAATTCTTGTAGATCATTTATTTAATCTGTAAATTGTTTTTCTTGAATAAAAGCAATACTTTACAATTTGATATCATTCAGCTAAATTTTCATATCAACCCTTTGTACATATATCAATTGTAATACAATATAATTCGGTTTATGATTGTAGAACGACATTTGTAAATTATCCCGTATGTGTTTCTTTTAAACGAAAAATCGAAAATTAATTAAAGAGAAATAACGATTATTTATAACCTTTTTATTTTATTTAACAGTTGGGAGAGACACGCCATATCCACAATTTGGATAATTGCGTGTATATTTTAAATTATATACAATTAATACAATTTAACATTGGGAGTCATGAAAATTAAAAGTTCGATATCAAATTTTGCATATAGTAATTATAAATAGTAGCTTGAAATATGTAGAGTCTATACTTTCGCCTCAAAATATATATCCTGCAGAATCTATTAAACTTTATGTATTGGTCTTTATTGCAAGCAGCTTGTTTTGTATTAGTCAGGTAAAGTTGGTTTTCTTCCCTTAGATCAGAAGTTAAAGGACAGTCTATCAGAAGATGTTCATGGGTTTGTTGTTCGTTTCCACAAGTGCATGCAGGTGAATCAATTTTGCCAATTCTAAACAAATACGTGTTAAAGTCACCATGTCCACGAAAAAAATTGAACGTTATAAAAGTTGGGTTGAACATAGTTAGGAATTATTGATGTATCAAAGAATCCCTTGAAATTATCATTGGCACCCTCATAGTATTCCTCAAATTTCTGGTTTATAAAATTAGATATAATTTTTCTTTTAGTTGGATCTGATTTTTTGTATCCAATATTTATTTTTAGTATATTTGTTTCAATAAAATCCGTGAGCTTTGGTGTTCTAGCAACAATATGAGTACAGTTTGAAGATGTTGAATTATAAACCTGTGTACTGCATTTTGTACTGCAGAGAGTTTAATTTATCTTTAACTTTTTTGGGTATAAAGTTGTACCAGATCGTGGAACCATAAGTTAGTGAACTTCGAAACAGTGTCTTATAACCCTAGGGATGAAGTATGAAAGGATGAATTGTGAAGAGTAATGATAAACGGAAAAATAAAAGTGACCTGGGATGGGAATCGAACCCACAGTGTTCCGCTTACCAGGCAGATGCTAAGTCCACTAGGCTACCCTGGACACTTTTATTTTTCCGTTTAAAAATATTATAAGGCTAGAATTACGATTATAATGTCGTTCTATATATCAAGTATGTTGATTTTTTTTCTCTTTTTCATCTAACTAACTTGCATACTAATTCTATACATATTTTAAATATCTTTTCTTTCTTTTCTCTCAAAATTTTGTTTATATTTACTGAACAATTGATTCAGCAGGACTTAGCAAAAATTGATCATACAAGATTAGATTCTAATTATAAATCATTATATAAGTATTCAATACCTGAAAAATTTTAATCCTGGAACCTATCATTAGACATAAAAGGTTACATTACCCAAACTAGAATCACTTCGACTTTACCAAGAGAAAGTCACATTCAAATAATTAAAAAGGAAGATGTAATTTGTAAATTCTACAAAACTGAAAGCATAGAAGAAATGACCCACTACATCTCTGAATGCACTATTGTTAACGAGGAACGGAATAAGATCTTAAAGAACCCAAGTCTACGTGAAGCCAGTTCAGCTAATCAGAATAATGTCCGAGAAAAAATATATGGTGATAGAATTGTTTAACTTTCATAAAACGTTAGCGAACAAGGTAATCTCTAAGAACTAAAATTACTAAAATTAATTTTTATAGTTATGTTGAATACTTTGATTTCCTTTTCATTTTCTTTTGTTTATGTTTCTTTTTTTCCTTTTCACTGTGGCGACCACACTTTGCTTCAGCGAGCGCGGACAAAGCTTCAATACACATACTACGGGCAATAGTGTGGCGGCCTCACTACGCCTCGGCAAGCGCGAGCTGGGAGAACACGTCACTACGCATGCGCGGGCGTCATCAGGGAGTTATCTGGCCACGCGCGCATCGTCAACGACAAGGCTAGCTCCCAACGGACGTTACTTCTTTTCTCTTTATATATTTCTGGGCTTTAAATAAATTAATTTAAATTATAATTTTATCAGCGGCCTTTCCAAAAGCCACACCAACACGCACGCAACCATCCCACATCACCATGAAAATTATGTATGGCGAATCCTTACAGGACAGAAATGTCCTAATAAAGCTGTTGTTGTTGTTTATCTTTAAAGTACAAGTGTCCCTAGAGGGACATAGCGCTTTAAGTCGAAATAAAGAATAAGGAACAAATGAACATCTAGCTTTCAAATCAACTCACCTTGATGACATAGATTTTGCAAGAATCCCGAAACAAGGCCAGGGCAAGAAGAAGAAGTGAACTATCCATTTGGGTCAACGAGCCATGCTTGGTACCATTGTTGATTGATTTAGATAAACCTTTTGGCCCAAAAAGTGATTACATTAATTTGTTCCAAAACAGAATTCACCCTGAACTTGATCTAAAAATGACCCTTTACTATATCCTTATCCTATATTCAGCTGGCCTGGCTGATAGTACCCTGTAAGGTCTCCAGGGATACAGGATGAGCAGCGTTTGTACTCCAAGTTAGGAGCGGCTGCACATGGCATCTGTTCCTCATGTCAGAGGCAGCCATTTCTTTTGGAGCTAAGTCGGCCTGCCACTGAATAGTGCTCCCATTCTTAATGACAAAGGCAGACGCCTTCTACTTCACCCAGTCATGATGGTTGTCAAACACCATCAACAAGCTTTACAAACTTGATACCCTTATATGATTGAGTGGAGATAAGAAAGAAAAAAAGGGAAGAATATATCCTTACTACCAAAGATTTATTTTCAACAACCTCTTCAAGAAAAATCTTGATTCTTTTTCAATATAGTCATTTTTGAAGAATACTTGATTTTATATTTATTCAGCGATACTCCTATAGACTCTACAAGGCCTAAAATATTGATTTAAAAAAATATTTATATAAGAAATTTATTCATGGATGCCTTTTCTAAAAGATATGAATCAACAACAATTGACTTTATTGGGCACACGTGCCATACAAGATTCTCCCGGTAGGACAAAAAAAAATTAGCATCATAGTTATATACAAATATTGGGTATTGACCTCGACCAATTATCGAGTTGGATCCAAAAGATATGAATCTTATGAATATAAAATATATATATGTTATATTAAAATATTGTTTTATTTAAAATTATATTTCATAGATAAAATATTCTGTTAAATCGACCGCCAGAGGTCACTCTTCCCATTTAAAACTCGTTGTTGTTCTTCCCCGTTGGCCGACCCAAAACTTTGTAATTATGTAAATAATATTTTGTTTTAATTATTCTTACGCCTTAAGCCAGGCATTACTTTTATCAAATTATGTTATTCATATAGCTCAAATAAAGAAATATATGATCCTCAATATTATTATTCTTTCAAGATTGTTCGACCATGACTGCACCACCATAGCATAATCATCAATATGATCCTAAATTACAAACAGAAAAATCATATATATATTTTTTAATATAATATATATATATTATATATAAAGATAATATATAATAAAAAGGCATATATTGGATTTAATGATAGATTTATTTTGCCAATATTTCGGTTGGCTGAACGCCAAACCTTTATACGAAATGTAATGCCTTGATAAAGGTTGGCGTTCTGCCAACAGAAATATTGGCAAAATAAATCTATTATTAAATTAATATATATGCTTTTTTTTCTAATGAATTAAATATGGATTGCTCTATTTTCAAAACAATATAAAGATATGTGAAAAAATAATAGAAAAAATAAATAAATAAAAGGTCAGGTGTTGATATTAAAAATGAAGGCATACCCTGATCAGTAGCACATGTGCTTTTTAGAAGGCAGAGCGCCATCTGGTGGAACAGAAATCAACTAAACATTGATTTAACCTGTTCCCTGATATTTGGCCAACCCAATTTCTTGATATAAATATCAGGGAACAGGTTGAATCAATATTTAGTTGATTTCTGTTCCACCAGATGGCGCTCTGCCTTCTGAAAAGCACATGTGCTAGTGGTCAGGATATGCTTTTTTGTTGTATATTGTTACATCAATTTTAATGCGCCTTACATTTATTCAAAATATTCTATGATATTTAATATTTATTTAAAACAGAATATTTAGATTAGCAGCATTCCTTTTTATAGTTTCACTCCTTTTGTAATATTTATTGTACATATATCTTTATTGCTTATTGGAGCGCGAGAGGACCTAGACGAAGACTGCGGATCGCAACCTACGAGGAAGACAAGATTAAATAAACACAATAACTTTAAAAGGTAATTTATTTTTATTTAATTTTATTTATTCACTTTTAATATGGAAACCCGCTCGGGAAGCGTGTATAACACCAAGAAGGAAGAAACCAAGGTCGACGACCCTGCAAAGCTTCAACTTGGTGCAACAATTGGTAGAGATGCTGGTTTCGAACCAGTTGCTTTGAACCCCAATATAGAAATTCCGAAATATGGTGGGACAGAAGACCCTCGCCCATGGATAGAATCCCTCGAAGAGATTGGTTTCCTCTATCATTGGGCAGACTACATAATTGTTTGTTATGCCGCCATGAACATGACGGGAAGTGCTAAAACCTGGTTGAATTTACACAAAGCTAGTTTCACGAGCTGGGAAAATATTAAAATCCGCCTCATTCAGGATTTTTCTTTGGACGCGAATAAAGAAGAACTTAGAATGAAGCTCAATAGAATGCAACACTGGAATGAACCAGCAATCAGGTTCGCGGACGACATTCTAGTGTTGTGCAACAAGGTTGACCCCGCAATGGAAGAAGAAACAAAAATTGAACATGTTATTGGAGGACTGAAAAAAGAGTACTCATTCGCGCTCTACCTGAACGCTCCTAAAACGACCGATGACCTTCTTGTCGTGTGCAAGAAAATGGATTCTTTTGAAAAGAAGTATCGGGAACGTGTGGAGAAATCCAGAAACCTATATAACGGTCCACGCTATTCTAGACCCCAACAACATTCGAGGTACGTGCCGCCGACTGCCGCACGAAACTACCAGACCACTTCCAGGCCCCAAGCCCCTGTTTCCAATAATTACAAGAACGACTCCCCTCCTACTCCCAGACAGTATCGAAACAACTTTCCCCAGCCCTCTACCCCTAGACGTCCTTATAATCCTAACTTTGTGCCGAAACCAAACCTTCAGAGAAAAATCTACAATAAAAGCCAAGAAGTGAGCAAAAATAGGACGGAAGATGGAAGACCAATCTGCTTTAAGTGTAACAAGCCAGGGCACGTGGCCCGTTATTGTAGGGTCAAGTTTATAAGAATCCTAGAAGAGGATCCAACAGATACCCAAGAGAAGGTCGAAGAGAAATGCCAAATGAATGAAATATCAGAGAAATCAGGACCTCGGCTTTATGCTGATGTATGTCATAGAACACAGACAAATATTCCTACCCGGAATAGATATTCCGTGTTGGAAGATTTAAACTAAGCGTCGCGCCTGAATCTGTCAGTCAAAGCAAGTCGACCATAAACGGAATCAAGAAGTTGGACCCTAAATACAAATTAAAAATTAATGTGGACAAGTAGGGACTTTTGAAGCTTTGGTTAATACAGGTGCTGACCTCTCAGTGGTCGACCTCAGAACGGCCCTCGATACAGGCCATGGTATAAGTAAACTCGCAAAAATTTGCGCAGTACCCGATGGAAAAAAATTGGACATGGTAGGAAGTATATTTTTAAATATAAAAATTGATGACGAAACATTATCACACTACTTTGTGATATTGAAAACGCATTTACGGACATTAATTCTTAGGAGAGATTTCCTTAAGAAAATGAACGCGAAAATAGATTGTAAGCAAGAAACTATAAAATACGATTTGACGAATAATCATGACGAATAATCATGACAACATTTTGAAATGTTGAAAATAAAGAGTGCCAAGGATTCCATTGTACCGGAATGTTCCATTAAATTGATCAAGGCATTGGTAGAAACAGAGGATGGGGAATATATTATCGAGGAAAGCAGCAAAATGTTTCAAACAAATGGACTTCGTCTAGCAAGAAGCTTGATCAATGTTATAAATAGGGAAACACATATCTGGATAACTATTCCGTATCCTCGACCGTTAAAAATAATGAAAAACCAAACATTGGCTTTTGGAAGTAGTCCAGCGAAAATAAATGTGAATCGAGAAAGAGAGGTAGAAGAGAACGAAGAAACTAGATTCCAAAAAAACGAAATTCTTTCACCAAAGGAACAGAAGGAGTTAAAACGAGTTTTAGAAAGGTATGGAGATCTTTTTTCATCGAGATTAGGGAGAACCAATTCGGCAAAACATCGGATAGACACAGAAGACGCGAAGCCAATTAAACACAAGCCTTACCGGGTAAGTGCTAAAGAACGAGATATTATAAAAGAGCAAATTGACGAGCCCCTGGTCTTTTCCAGTAATATTGGTCAAGAAGCGAGATGGTAAATACAGATTTTGTGTTGACTACCGAAAACTGAATAATGTGACAGTAAAAGATGTCTATCCGATTCCTAGAATAGACGAAGTTATGGATACTCTCCAAGGATCTACACACTTCTCAGCAATGGACCTCAGATCTGGATATTGGCAAGTTGAAGTCGAAAAAAGAGACAAAGAGAAATCAACTTTCACTACAGCGCATGGATTATATGAATTCAACGTGATGCCTTTTGGACTTTGTAACGCGCCTGCTACCTTTGAGAGAAATATGGAGAATATTGTCCAAGACATCGGTGGTGAAGAGAAGGTGATCTCATATTTGAGTCGTGCCCTAAGTAAAGCGGAGCAAAATTATTCAACAACTGAAAAAGAATGTCTGGCCGTTGTCTGGTCAATGTCAAAATTACGGCCATACCTTTATGGAAGACACTTTAAAATAGTAACAGACCATCACGCCTTATGCTGGCTCTAAAACTTGAAGGATCCAACAGGTCAATTGGCAAGATGGGCATTAAAAATTCAAGAATATGACTTCGATATAATACATAAATCAGGAAAGAAGCATCTGGACGCCGATGGCTTATCTAGGGGACCCTTACCAGAAACTGATTGGGATGAGGATTTTGAAAGGCTGTTTTTAAATCAAATAACAGACGAAGAGGATAAGTTTATCGAAAGTGTTAAGAAAAACCTTAATGGAAGCAGGCGATCAATTGCGCAAAACTTTAAAGTAGCAGACGGATGCCTCTTTAAGAAAAACCCGAACCCTGAAGGCAGGGCGTGGTTGCTTGTGGTTCCAGAGAAGAAAAAGAGAGAAATTATGAAAGAATATCACAATCATATGTCGAATGGCCATCTGGGTGTCGCCAGAACCATGTACCGAATAAAGAGTAAATACTTTTGGCCATCCATGCTAAAGAATGTCTCAGAATTCGTTAGGACGCGTCACCTTTGCCAAAGTAGAAAGGCTAAAACCAATTACCTTCTGGACTACTACAGCCCATTCCCCCAGCCAACTTTCCTTTTGAAAGAATTGGAATTGACTTTGTTGGTCCATTGCCATCTACGAAAAACAGGAAAAAATGGATAATCGTGCTGACGGACTACTACACTAGATATGCAGAAACAAAAGCAGTCTCGGAAGCAACAGTGAAAGAAGTTTCAAAATTTCTAGTAGAGGATATTTTTCTCCGGCACGGAGCCCCACAATATCTTATTAGTGACAGGGGCTCTCAATTTACCAGTAATTTAATGGAAGAGGTGATGAAAATGTGCAAGATTAAACATTGTTTCACAACGAGCTATCATCCCCAGACTAATGGATTGACAGAACTGTTAAATAGAACATTGATCAATATGCTCAGTATGTATGTGAACACTGATCAGAAGAATTGAGACGAAATACTCCCGTTCATCACTCACGCTTGCAATACTACAATTCAGGAAACCACAGGATATTCTCCCTTTTTCCTGATGTTTGGAAGAGAACCCACGTCTCTTTTGGACGACAGGAATATCTCGGTGGACATTGACAAGGATGATTATGATGAATACATAAAACATCACTTAGACAAAATAGACAGAACAAGAAAATTAGTTATTAACAACACAATAAAGACTCAAGAAAGAATGAAAAATAACTATGACAAGAAACACATGGAAAGAAGCTACGAAGTTTGGACACCAATTAGGAAAATAGGAAAGTGTGAGAAACTTCTGAGAAAATATTTTGGTCCATATAGAATATTAAAAAAGATGTCGAGCGTCAATTATCTAATAGAACCGAATGATAATCCGGGCCAAGACCCTCTGATAGTTCATGTTTCAAGAATCAAGCCTTATTATGAGAGAATGGATGAGGTCATTCACGAGGACGTGACAACCTCTGAAGAGGGGGAAGTGTTACATCAATTTTAATGCGCCTTACATTTATTTGATATATTCTATGATATTTAATATTTATTTAAAACAGAATATTTAGATTAGCATCATTCTTTTTATAGTTTCACTCCTTTTGTAATATTTATTGTACATATATCTTTATTGCTTATTGGAGCGGGAGAGGACCTAGACGAAGACTGCGGATCGCAACCTACGAGGAAGACAAGAATAAAAAAAACACAATCACTTTAAAAGGTAATTTATTTTTATTTAAATTTATTTATTCACTTTTAATATGGAAACCCGCTCGGGAAACATGTATAACACCAAGAAGGAAGAAACCAAGGTCGACGACCCTGCAAAGCTTCAACTTGGTGCAACAATATATAATAATTATTTGTTACCACAGAGTGTGTGTAAGCTCACAGGTAAATAGGCGCTAACCGGAACAAAAAAAGTTCCTTTGTTTCAATATTAGTTTCCCTTTTATATTTTGTTCTCTCTCTTGTAAATCAACAACAACAACAACAAAAACCTTTATTAAGACACTATTGTCTTACAAGGGAATCCCCTGAAGGTTATATATGTACATGAGTGAGGAGGAAAATCAATTCAGAGGAGAGGGGGGAGCAATCAGCCGTTGTCTGTGGAGTTGAGCACCTCTTCTCTCATTTTATCAATCGCCTTTAAAAATTTAAAATATTTATAAACAAATGCTTTATCCAGCAGGAGAGCATAAAGATTTTATATACATGTTGTTCATTGTAGTGAGCTAGCTCCGAAATTTCGCGAATTTCCAGTCTCTTTTCATGTAGGAATGCGCAATGGAATAGATAGTGGACCAAATTGTCTTGGATGCCAACATTGCAGAAGTAGCAATTTAAAGGGTCGCTGTTCCAAAATTCCGTGATATCCTCGCGGAAAAGTAGCCATAGAATCCTTTGACGGGCTATAAATCGTTTAATTTTCAAAGGGAGGTTTGATAGTAAGTAGTCCTCCGTCATAAAGGAGCTACTTAGAAATTGGTAGTGAATAAAACGAGTTGAGCATTGTATCTTATCTCGGTCAAATTGGAGTAGCTGGTCCACTGTGGTTTGAATAATTCTAGGGATTTCTCCTCGCACAACCATATAATCTTCACAGTTCTTAAGAAAAGAAAAACCCCTAGAGTCAATGATGCTATTCAAGTTATGAATAAAGTTGTTTCCCGCTTTTCCCACAATTGAAACTTTCCAGAGCTGGGACAAGCAAACATAGGGTAATCTTGTCCTGTCCATTTTTAAAATCCGTATCCAGAACTTTAGAATCAATTTCGTAATGTTTAATTCAAGGGACATCCTTCCGGTTTCTGTTCGCAAGATGTAGCCCGGAGTATATTTGGGTAGGTCAAGAAATCGCTGTAGGAAAATATCCTGGATCTGGTTTACGACTACTATCTGATTTGTCGCCCAAATGGGGGCCGAGTATAACAACGTGGATAAAACTATGCAGTCAAGTAATTTCATCACTGCTCCGAACGATTTGGTTCTTGACTTAGATAGTATTCTCCATACTGCGTTTGTAGCAACCAATGCTTTGTTTTTAAAGTGCTGCGCCACGTTAGCAGTTGTATTCTTGGTAGTTAAGGGGTAGCCAAGATATGTATATTTTGAAGATACTGTCAAGGGTTGTTGGCCCCAAAACCAAACGTCAGATCTGGCCAAGCGGCCTCCGTTTCGAAACACTACGATTTTAGACTTGGATTGGTCCATAGTTAAACCATTTTCCCCAAAAAATATTTTTATTAGATTAATCTTTATTTGAAGATTTATCTTGGATTCACCAAAGAGGACTATATCATCCGCGAACAGGAGGAGGTGTATAGTTCCATGGCCCGGGAAGTATATACCTGGCAGGTCAGAATCATCCAGTGTAGCAACCAGATCGTTAATGGAAATAATAAATAAATACGGTGAAAGAGGTTCACCCTGAAGAACACCTGATTGTATTTTGATGAATTCTGTAAAAGAGCCATTCCATCTGACCGCTGCCATCATTTGAGCATAGTAGTTCTGTATGAGTTTGATAAATCGCCCACTTAAACCAACAAGCGCAAGCTCTCTCTATAATAGTAAATGTGGAACTGAATCAAACGCTTTTTTAAGATCCACAAAGAATGCGTGAAGTTTCCTTATTTTGCGGTTTAATGTCATTTGGATTAGTGATGTAAGCGTGAAGATATGGTCTTGACACGAGTAACCCCTTCTGAATCTTTCTTGGTTTTCCGCTATGAGTTTTATATTCTCAATCCAATTACTTAGTCTATTTTTTTAATGTGGATGTAAAGAGTTTTGACAAGTTGCTTATAAGCGCAATGCCCCTATAATTTGATGGTGCATTCGGATCGCCATTTTTGAATATTGGTTGGATCATGGTTTTTGACCACTGTGAAGGAATTTGGGATTTAGTTAATATTTTATTGAATAAGTTAGATAAAAGGATTAAACCATTCTCAGGTAGGGCTTTGATAGCTTCATTTGGTATACTATCGTAACCTGCTGCTTTATTGTTTTTCAAGCTAGCGATTTCCCTCGCAATTTCCAAAGGTGAAATTTCGGCGTCCAGCTCAGAGTCAATAGGAATTAGTAGAGAAGGTATATCTGCAACAATTCTTTGAGGAGGCGACAATAAACCCTGATAAAAGGATTCCCACTCTGAGATGTCAATATTTCCTTTTGTGCTATTCCGTTTCTTAAAGGACGCAATTATTTTCCAAAATTCGGCAGAGTCCCTAACATTGCTAAGGGCAGCTTCAACAGAATCAGAATATTTGTTCTTTTTGTATTTGAGCAATGATAGGTATTTGCGTTTACTCGTAATAAACAAATCTTTATAAATAGGAGTATTGAGAGTCAAATATAACTTAATATTTTTTTCATATATGTTTTTGCTGTATAACATTCTCCGTCAAACCATGGCTTAGACCGCGAACTATCCGCTCTTCCCTTTGTTAGCATTCCTGCTCTCATCATTGATGTTTGAATCCTGCTAGTAAGAGTGTCAGCACATAGGTCTATTGAGGCGTCTTCCGGTAGTTGGAGAGCATTTAGGTCTTCGAGACAAAGTTCATATGTCGAAGCTTTATTTGTAAATCAATAAATTTAATGTTTAATTAATAATTATTGGAATCAGTTTCATTAATATTTCTAAGCAAAATCAACAATTGGTAGCAGAACGTGGTTGATCAATATAAAGCTCAAAAGGAAAATATTTAATCTGAAGATTAAGCAAGAAGTTTATTCTGATCAGCAAACTGAAGCACTTCTAAGAAGATTAATGGTATTTATATAGATTAAGTTCAATTATATCTATATATTGCATGTTTAAAAGCTACCCAATATTTAAATAATTTATCCCAAACAAAAATTGAACCATTAACAGGAACAAATTATCAAATATGGGCGTTGAAAATCGGTGCAGTTCTGAGAGGAAGAAAATTATTTAAATGTGTAATTTCTGATCCAGAACCTGATATGGAAGACAAAAGTTCTTGGGAGATTTGGAGTGATAAAAATGATGAAGTTTTTGGGATAATCATCACAACATTGACTAATGAACAAGCTGGCATGTTCATAGGAGAAACAAATGCTAAGAAAGTATGGGACTCACTGAGAAAAACATACACAGGCAATTTGGAAGATAAAATTATTGATATAGGCTTAGAATTAAAGAACATTAGAATGAAAGATAATGAAACTGTAGATGAATATATAACGAGGGCAAAAAATATTGCTGCTAGAAGTTCATCATTAGGGCATCAATTTACCTCAAGAGAACTTTCATTTCATATTGTCAGAGGCATACATCCAAGGTATGAAAATATTGCTATTGTCTTACGATCTAAGAGAGAGGCAACAATTGGAGATATTCAACAAACTCTAAGAGAAGAGGAGTCAAGAAGAAATATGAGATTAAATCAATCAGTTGAGAATGGGCATGAACAAGCATACAGAATTAAAAATAGAAAGGTTAAACAATTTCAGCAAAAAAGATGTTTTGTTTGTAATAAAAAGGGACATCTAGCTAATGAATGCTGGTTTCGAGATAAACAGAAACAAGGATATCAAAAGAAATGGACTCCTGATTATAGAAATCACAAATACAGTAGGGAACATTCAAATAACCTTGTAGATACTATGAAAAGTGGATTTAATGAGCAAGCATTTAAAACATATGTAAAAGAATTTGAAGATTCACCAGATGGGAGAAATGATAGGCAAATATGGTGTATAGATTCAGGATGCACTGCACATTTAACCCCAAACCTAACTTTGATGGAAAATGTGACAGAGTACAAAAGTGAAATCAACCTAGCTGAGAAGGGCAAAACTACCCAAGCCATAGCCAAAGGAGATATGAGACTTACTACGTGCACAAGTGAAGGCCAAGAAGATATTCGCATCAAATATATCTTACATGTACCAAATTTAAGGAATAATTTCTTGTCAGGATACGAATTAGTCAACAAAGGAAATTCAGTTATTTTCAATAAGGATGGAGCAAAAATTTATAATGATGGGAATGATTTAGTTGCTGAGGCATATATTAAAGATAGAATGTTTATGATGGAAACAAAACTAAGAAATGTACCAATATCAAAAAATTAAAATGTCATGGTTATAAATACACATTTATCAAATAAAAATAGCAATATAAGTTTATGGCATAAGAGATTGAACCATATAAATGAAGAATACATGAAAAAATGATTCAAGGACATATTGTAAGAGGATTGGATCTAAAATTCGAAAGGTTACCAGAGTGCGAAGCATGCATAATGGGAAAACTGGTGCAGAAGCCATATAATATTACAGAAAAATATACTGTTAAGCCCCTGCAGTTGATTCATATGGATTTATGTGGACCAATTCCATGTCAATCTTTAGGAGGATCTAAGTATTTTCTTGCTATAGTAGATGATTACAGTAGAAGAATCTTTGTATATTTCCTGAGATCAAAAGATGAGACCTTTGAAAGATTTGAAGACTTTAAAGCAAGAGCCGAAAATGAATTGTCTTAGAATAAAAGATGTAAGAACGGACAATGGAACTGAATTTTGTAACTCTAGATTTGAAGGACTTTTCAAGAGAAGTGGGATCCATTACCAACTTACCACCACATACTCACCACAAAGTAATGGAGTCGCAGAGAGAGAGTGAATAGGACTCTTATAGATACAGCGAGAACCTTACTAATTGACTCAAAATTACCCATGAAGTTTTGGGCAGAGGCAATTGTTACAGCTGCATACATTAAGAATTGTACCCCCTACAGGTATATCAAGCACCATACACCTATGCAGAGATGGAATGGCAGGAAACCATCGGTCAAACACATTTGAATATTTGGATGTTTGACACATTGGCATGAAGGCAAACCAAGAATAAACAAGTTTTTGTTGGGCCATTTTTCACCAAACGAACCCAACAATGATGTAAAAATATTACATCATATACATAGAGTGTCTTGCCGAAGTGTTTGCTGTCCAGATGGAGGACCTGGGCAAGCTCTGAACTTCTTGTATTCTGAGGCCCGCTGCAGTAAGGTATACAAAATGTATATATGTACTTATATGTAGAATACTCAATCCCTTCCTATATATACATGGTGAAAGGTTTAAATTCTGCAAGATATTTCTTTTTATTTCCACATTGAAATTTGAATAAATAGAGTAAGTAAATTAAATATATATGCTCTAGATAGATTAGGTATTTCAAAGATAACAATAAAATTTTAAGAAGAAATACTAGATTAAAATTTCAGGGAATCGTCTTTATATATTTTATTATTTTTTATTATTAATTTAAAATTAATTTTTTTCCAAAGAATAATTCGTTTATTTCATTTTCCGAATTTATTCTACGAAATAAATATCTTTTTTTTTTTTTACTCAGTAAAAGAGATAAAAAATTATTTTTGATCATGCGAGGATTTTCAAAAAAAAATCAGTTATAGTAGGGACAGCGAAGATGGCGGGTCGGGACGAGAGACGGGCTAAGAATTCGGGGACGGAATGTGAGTATAAATAACAAAATGGTAAGTAGAAGATTCTAATTAATTTTAGTTCATGTGGGCTAAAAGTCCCGCTTATAGAATAGTAATTTCATACCGCATTTAGCAAGTTTCTTCTTTTTTTATTTTTGATATAATGTGTTAAGCTATTTTAAAGTTGCAATCTCTACTATATAGTATATTCCAAATAATTTTTTTGTTATTTTATATACATCGATGAGATTAGAAGTAAAGAATTTGCTTGCAAAGAATAAAACCCTTCACTATTATATCATCTCCCTTTTGTCTCATAATATAGATAATTTTTTAGATATAATAAAATCTCACATATATTTTTTCTTTATCAATTTGTATTTATTGTGTTTTATACCAGACTAAACATACACTATGAATGGAAATTTTATTTTTTTGGGGGAAAAAGGAGTTAAATGTTCCGATAATCACCAAATATATATATATATATACACTGCGTGACATTGAAAATGGAACACCAAGAAATAGTGGCCAGAAAATTATGCAAATTTCAGGGTAGACGCGCCTAACCGAGTTATGCAAATGATGTAAAATGCGCAGCTCTCGTGCGCACATGGTGCCGGGCTAGATCGACGTGGATGACGGAATGGCACAGGGTCGTGTTCTCAGATGAGTAGCATTTCTGCTTGTCCAGTGATAGTCGCCGTGTACGCGTGTGGCGTCGACGTGGAGAAAGGTCCAATCCGGCAGCAATTGTGGAACGCCCCACCGTGCGACAACGTGGAATCATGGTTTGGGGCGCAATCGCGTATGATTCCAGGTCACCTTTACTTCGTATTCAGGGCACTATGACGGCCCAACGATACGTTGATGATGTGCTGCGACCGGTGACACTCCCCTACCTTCAGGGGGTACCCAATGCCCTTTATCAGCAGGATAACGCCCGACCGCACACTGCTCGCATTAGCCAACAAGCTCTGCAAGATGTACAGATGCTTCCCTGGCCACCGTACTCTCCTGATCTCTCACCAATCGAGCACGTCTGGGACATCATTGGACGCCGTTTGCATGCCTTGCCACAGCCGCGTTCAGAAGACGAACTGTGGCAAATGGTTGAGAGGGAATGGAGAGCCATCCCTCAGGACGCCATCCGTACTCTGATTGACTCTCTACCTAGACGTGTTGCTGCGTGCATCGCCGTCCGCGGTGGTCCTACTTGCTACTAAGCCGACGCCGTTCTCGCTCTGTATTATGACTATCATTTTGAAATAAAGATCACTTATTGTTCGTCCCTGTCTCTCTCTGTCTGCCGAGTTTCATCACTTTCTGGCCACTATTTCTTGGTGTTCCATTTTCAATGTCACGCAGTGTATATAGTCACGACCGTCTTTCCTCATCGGCCTCTGTCACGGATGCGCGCGCATCTACCAAAAAAAAAACTCCCTCGAGCCGGATTTGAACCAGCGACCTAAGGATCACCGCTTAATTACATCTACAGTCCTCCGCTCTGCCAACTGAGCTATCGAGGGATACAAACCGATGAATAAGTTTAACTTATAAAGTCAAATAATCCTATTTCTATACAAAATGTACTCATACCTAACTAATGAATTAAGATTTTGAACAAATACTTATATCATTTCTGACATATTAATATAGATATATTTATATTTTGAAAATAGAACAATCCAAATTTAAAATCATTAGATTTATAAAAAAAAGGCAAATATTGGCAAATACATCTCTTATTCAATTCAATATATATGCCTTTTTATTATAAATATTGTTGCGCTGGTGACCTGAAGTACTGGGAAGAAACATTCGAGCAGTCTTTCTAACGTTTATTCACAAACCAAAAGTTTGGAGGCAAAAGCACTTTCTAACTAAAGATTATTGTCTTAAATAATCTAAAACAAAATAATGCAAATTTGACGATACAAAAGTATGTAAAATAATTATAGAAAACAAAATTATGTAAAAATAATTATACATGAAAGTTATTAAAAATAAATAAGTTGTTAAAAGTTAAAATTGGATCCATAAGAAATGATGTAGACAAAACAAGTAAATTAAAATGTGACATGTAAATTAAAGGCTTCAACAGCGCGCCAACATTACTCCCCCTCTTGGAAAAGATTTGTCCTTAAGTCTGGTGATCTGTATGGTTTCATTCTTGTCACATGTACTATTTGTCTCTTTTTCCTTTTTACTTCTGCAATTTCGATGACTTCGTAGTTCACTGGTGATGTTTGTCGCAGTATTTGGTAAGGACCGGCGTATCTTCTTTGTAGTTTGTCCGCTCTTCCTACTTTCCTTATTGGTGTCCAAATCAGTACCAGATCATTGATGGCATATTTAAATTCTCGGTGGGCTCTATTATATAACTGTTTGGATTTATTCTGTCTGGCTATTGTTCTAGAGGTGGATATTACTTTTGCATCTTCTATTATTTCTAAAAGGTTTGATACATATTCGTCATAGTCTTTGTACTTAGAGAGCTCTGGCATATCAAAAGTAGAATCTAAGAAGGTCAATGGCTATCGTCCGTGGATTAGGAAGTATGGTGAATAGCCGGTAGTATCCTGTATGGACGAGTTATAGGCGAAAGTTACGAATGGAAGTATCTCGTCCCAATTCTGATGTCTCTAATCGATATACATGGCCATCATATCAGCGAGCGTACGGTTCATTCTCTCCGTTTGGCCGTTAGTCTGGGGATGATAACTCGTCGTTTTCTTATGGAGCGTATTACATATATTAAGCACTTCAGTGAAAAGTTTGCTCAAGAAGCAACTCCCCCGGTCAGATATTACTGTTTTGGGTGCGCCGTGTCGTAATACCACTCTTTGCAAGAAAAAGTCTGCAATTTCTTCCGCCGTCCCGCGAGGTAATGCCGCTGTCTCGATATATCTGGAGTAATAATCTGTGCATACCAGGATCCAACTAGTTCCTCTTCCAGATTTCGGGAATCTCCCCATCAAATCTATTCCCATTTTTTCAAAAGGCATTGAAGCTGGTGGAATCGGCTGCAACAGTCCTTGAGGCAATTGGGAAGGTGTCTTGCGAAACTGGCATTCAGGACAACTAGATACATATTCTTCCACAGTTTTAAGCATTGAGGGCCAGAAATATTTACTCTTCAAACGATTGTAAGTTCTTTTAATGCCCATATGACCTGATGTTGGATGGTCGTGCATATTTTCTAAGAGCTCTTTCTGTTTGTTTTTCGGGACTATCAACAACCAAGGATCGCCAGTCACAGAAGGATTTTTCTTGAATAATTTTTCTTTAAATTTGGTGAAGTTCTCTCCATAGCTGTTTGGATTCTGATTTACCAAATTATCGATCTTTTTTATATAAGAATCATAATCGTGTTCCTCATAATTAATTGTGGAAATAATTCGATTCGGGATAGGACATCGTGACAATCCATCTGCATCTAGATGAGTTTTTCCAGACTTGTATTTAATGGCAAAATCATATTCTTGTAGTTCTAGTGACCACCTCGCTAATCGCCCTGTAGGGTTTTTCATTTTTGTCATCCAGCACAGACTATGGTGATCTGTATATATTGTGAATTTTCTTCTGTAAAGATATGGTCTAAATTTTTTAATCGCCCATATGATAGATAGGCATTCTTTCTCGGTTGTAGAGTAGTTGGTTTCTGTTTTCTGTAATGTCCTGCTTGCATAAGAAATTGGACGCTCTTTCGTGTTTTCATTTAAATGAACAAGCACTGCTCCAAGTCCTTGGTCGCTTGCGTCTGTGTGGAGGCCTATAGGCTTATTTGGATCGTAATGTATTAATACTTCAGGAGAGATGAGTTTGTTTTTTAATGAATTAAACGAGAACTCTTGTTCTTTACCCCATGCAAACGAATGGTTTTTACGGGTCAAAATCTGTAAAGGCAATGCAACTTTTGAAAATTCTCTTATAAATCTTCTATAGTATGAACAAAGTCCAAGAAAAGCTCGGACATCTTTGACAGTTCTGGGCGTTGGAAATTTGCTTATACTTATATTTTTTTCTGGGTCTGGCGCGATTCCTTCACTTGAAACGACATGTCCCAAAATAAGAAGCTTGGTATATGCAAATCGGCATTTCGAAGCATTGAGTGTCAATCCTGCTGTTTTCAAACATTCTAAGATTGTCTTCAATCTGTTCAAGTGGGAATGCAGATCTTCTGAGAATATAATGACGTCGTCGAGGTAACACAGGCATATTTTCCACTTATGGGTTCTAAGAACAGTATCCATTAATCTCTCGAAAGTTGCTGGCCCGTTGCACAATCCAAAAGGAAGAACATTAAATTGATAAAGTCCATCAGGAGTGATAAAGGCTGTTTTTTCCCGGTCCTGTTCTTCCACCTCCACTTGCCAGTAGCCTGAGCAAAGGTCGAGTGAAGTAAAGTACCTGGCACCATGAAGGTCGTCGAAGCAGTCATCTATGCGCGGTAGTGGATATTGGTCTTTTACTGTGACTGAGTTCAGATTTCTATAATCCACGCAAAATCTAAATGTTCCATTCTTTTTCTTCACTAGAATTATAGGGGATGCCCATGGACTTGAGGAATGTGAAATAATTCCATTTTTTAACATACTGATTATTTGATCACCAATTATCTTCCGTTCTTTTAAAGATACTCTGTAAGGATTTTTCCTAATGGGGATATCGCTCGTTGTTCTAATTTGGTGTTTGACGAGATGTGTTCTACCCTTATACTCATCTGGTGCCGTAAACATCTCGCCATATCCACCAAGGAGGGTCAAAACCTGGCTGCGTTCTTCTGGACATAATTCAGGATTTATATCAAAATCAGTTCTAATAGAAGCTACTCTTTGGTTCTTCGTCTGGTACAGTCTGTCTACCTCCGAAAGTATTCCTATTTTCGTGTTCCGGAAGAGTTTTACAGGTTTGTTCGTACCGTTTAAAATACATATGTTCAAGTTTTTCTTGGTATTACTCAATAGGGATCTGGTGGTTATAAGATTATATTTGGTTGTCAGAGAAGGAATATTCTCAATTAGTATTTCTCTGCCTGTAATGCTAGTCTTACTATATCCTTTTACTAAACATAAACAAAATTCAGGAATGATTTTATCCTCAGCTATATGAGCATCTACTTATATATTTGCCTTATTCTGTCTGTTTGTCTGTTTGTCTGTTTGTTTGTCTGAAGCTCACGGATGGGATTTTTCATAACCATCGGTGGTTCAGTGGTAGAATGCTCGCCTGCCACGCGGGCGGCCCGGTTTCGATTCCCGGCCGATGCATTTTTTTTTTTTTTACAATTTTTAAAACTCATTTATATATTATACAAGAATGACATCCACGGCGCCAATTTATAATTGTAACGAATAGTATTTGAATAAAAGCATTTAATCGGGTAAAACCCGGGCGTTGCCCGGGTCATTCGTATATAATAATTGTATAAATGAATGCAAGACAAAATCACCGCGAATGTTTCTTTTTTTTTAAGGCAATTTCTTTTTAAGGCAATTATCGTTATTTATCGTTAATTTTTGTTTCGATTTTATTGAAAAAAAAACGATATGGTGCCTTTAAAAATGATCTTTATTACTATGCAGTTTTCTATTTAGTCAATATACCTAAGTTCATGTTGCAAATGTAATTATCTCTATCGATTTAGTAGGTGAAATGCAAAAAAAAAATCGACATGATAATATCTTCATGAAAATTCACATTTTTATTTTTATATTTTCAAGACACACACAGTTTGGGGCGGGACGTTTCACAAGAGAGACATCCACGGCGCCAATTTATAATTGTAACGAATAGTATTTTAATTAAAACATTTTAAAAACACACAGTTTGGAACGGGACGTTTCACAAGAGTGACATCCATGGCGCCAATTTATCATTGTAGCGAATAGTATTTGAATTAAAACGTTTTTAAAATATATACGCACTCGGGTAAAACCCGGGCGTTGCCCGGGCCATTCGTCTAGTATCTTAAATTTGGTTAATTTTGGTCAAATACATTTGGGGATTCCACCCACAAGGTATTGTTTTGACAATTTATTAGTGCTTTATTTTGACTTAAAAAGTCATCTCCAACGATTATTACAGGGTTGCATTTTTTAAGATAATCATTTCTATTTGATATTCTTTTTTATTGATTTTAAATTTAACTCTTGACTTCCCTATTGCATTGAGTTTTTGATCACCTGCTGATTTTAATTTTAGATTTTTATCGGGTATGATCTTTAATTCGAGATTCTTAACAAGGTCCTCATCAATGCAACTGACCATTGCTCCGGTGTCTATCAGTCCTTCTATTGGCATTCCACATATTACAATGCGAATGGTTTTGTTTTCGTGAAGATTTACAATTAAATTTATTCTTTCACCGGAGCGTTGCAATCCTTTTGACTTAATTAGTTTTTTGACACTTCCCCTAGAGTAGGGAAGTCTTCCTCGCTATGAATGTCGAAATCTGGATCGAAAAACGAATCAACTAATCCTTTTGGGAACACTTATAAAACTTTCAAAACTTTAAAAGCATCATTTAACACAACAGGGATTCCATTGATAGACAACGCACCGGATTTTGCTAGGACTTCAAAAATGGAAAGTTTATTGAACGATCTTTTCCCGGACGATGATATTTCTTCCGAGGAGGAACTTCACAAAGCAACTAGATATTACTCGCCAATTTACAATAATAGAAACAAAGTGATCATAAGTCTAAAAGATATTGAATCAATTATTGTATTATTGAAAAATATAAGAAAGCACCTGGATCAGATAATATTAGCAATAATATGATAAAATACGCCTACCCTAGGATTTCCATAATCCTCCATCAAATATTTGAAAAATGTATAAGTTTGGGATATTTCCCAGATTATTGGAAAAACTCTTTTGTGAAAATCATTCCTAAAGTAGATAAAACTAGTTATGATGTTAGTAAAAGCTACAGACCAATTTCCTTGCTATCAAACATTTCAAAAATTTTCGAAAATATAATTAAAAATAAGCTTACTACCTTTTATGACGAAAACAATTTGATGAGTCATAGACAACATGGCTTCTCCAGGCATAAATCAACAATTACTGCTATGAAAGAGCTGACTGAAACTATTCTGGAACACAAGCAAAGAGAACTGACAGCGTTGATCGCAGTGGACTTATCAGGGGCTTTTGATAATGCATGGTGGCCAGCTATAATAAAAAGAATGGATTTAGACAACGTTCCCAGCTCCCTGATTCAAATCATCCAATCCTATTTGAATAATAAAAGGACAGTTTGTCTGTCATACGGTGGCAAAACGGTCTCCAAAAACCTTACTAAGGGATGTCCTCAGGGTAGTCCACTGTCACCGTTATTATGGAACATCTTGCTAAACGATATTTTAATTAATTTTAAATCAACAAACGCTGATATTATTTGCTACGCGGACGACATCTCTATTATATGTTGGCATTATAATTTAGAGGGTCTAAAAACTGAGTTAGTGAACACCCTAAACTATGTCACTCAATGGTGTCGCTCAAACAAGTTAAAAATAAATCCAGAAAAAACAAACTTGATTCACTTTCACAATTTCCATAGGTTCCAGTTGGAATTTCAAAAAACCGTCATAAAGCCTTCAAATGAAATCAAAATTTTGGGAATGAAATTATCTAATCATAGGTTCAAAACAAAAATAAATTTCACCCCGCACATCAATGAGATTTTGCATAAAGCGCATCGCATGAAAAATCTGCTTTTTTTTTCTCAGCGGCAAAATATGGGGTATAAACTCTAATAAAAGGTTAATTTTGTATAAGACGCTAATTAGACCTATTCTAACATATGGAGCTGAAATTTGGTTTTACCAAATAAATAACCGCTGTAAACAGAAATTAAATTCGATGCAATACCAAATTGTTCTTTGGGCTACTAGATCGTTTAAAACATCTTCCTCAAATTGTGTCCACTGTCTGGCAGAGATCCCATTCCTGACTGATTTTATCGAATCAAGATTGATTAAATATGAATTGGACCAACTAAGCGAGGAAGACCAACGAACGTTCAGTCCACATTCTCCTTCAATAATAAATGGATTTTTAAGAACAAGAATTGGAAGATATGTTTTCTAATACAAGTGATCACTTTCGTCTCTTTTTCCCTTTGGGCATTCCAAAATATTTCCGCCCTGACTTTTACAATGTGCAATTCGTTACTGGTCATGGAAATTTCGGAGATTTTCTGTTTCGAATAGGAGCTATAGACGATCCGGGATGTTTATGTGGAAAGAGAAAGCAGGATTCCAGTCATCTGCTTCTTGAGTGCCCAATCTTCCAGAGCTACAGAAACCGGGAAAACATCGAATGCAAGGATCTTTTTATGTTTGTAAATAGTAGGGACTCGTATTTTAAATTTAGAAAATTCTGTAAATATATCTATGATTTTCTCTCTTGGTTAAAAAAAACTTAATTATTACCTATTTGTATATTTTTGGTTTGTTCATTTTGTTGGTTGTGATGTAAAATCAAGAATGATTTTAATGTCCTCTTTCTTATCTTTTCAAATCTTGTAATTATTTAATTTTTTTTTTTGTAATATAGTATCTGAATTTAGTGTTGTTATTGACGCAAGCATCCCTTGTAGGGATATCGCGTCTGATTTGATAAATAAATAAATAAATAAATAAATGAATGTCGAAATCTGGATCCTCTCGCTTCCCATCCTCGATGCCTCTACAATTATTTAGGTAATCCTCTTGTGGTGTATTTGGTTCGTCTATAGACCTCGTATATTGTCTTCGGATAGGTCTGATATTGTAGTTTTGGTGTTGGGGCTTATACGGGCAATACCTCGAAATATGTCCTTGTTCCGAGCAGTTCCAACAGATTCTTTTGTCAACCTGATACTGCCTTCGATAATAGGTATTAGGACGTGTGGATTTTTGCTCGTTGTTGAGATTTTGTTGAGGTGGGGGTGAATTTCGCAGATTAATGCCACGTGTTCCTGCTCTAGTTTCAATTATTATTTTTCCCTCGAATTTACTCGGAATTATATTTTGCCTTCCATAGTCAGTTGGGCGCTCGTTCGATATTTGGGGTCTCTCGTTTGAAGGTCGTGCTGGACCTCTATAGTTGTTATAATTATATTTTCTTGTCTAAAATGGCTGGATAGGATTAGATCTTTGTCTGCAGCTTCTTCTCTGCTCGAAGTCAACCAGATGTTGATCAATGCGTCTTGCTAGTTCCAAGAATTCTTTAACTGTACTGCAAGGTGTCATTAATACGACGAGTGAGAGATATTTGTTTAGTCCAGTTTTCATATAATAGAGTTTATCATCAGCGGACATTTTAGAGTTTACCTTTTTTTTTTAAATAAAACTACAACCTTTCGCAATGAGAAAAAGAAAAAGAAACTCATTGCGAAAGGTTGTAGTTTTATTTTAAAAATTGTAGCGCAATTTTTTCGTTTACTTCAAGAGTTTACCTTGTTGCACAAGTTAAGTACATCTTCAGCATATCGTAGAGTAGATTCATTATATCCTTGTACTCTATTCTGGAGATCCATGATTAATTTAAATTTTGTCGTATCTGCAATCCTAAAGTCTCGCATCAGTGTTTTCTTAAAGGTTGTCCAATTGGAAAATATTTGGGGAGTGTTTAGCTTTGCCCATTTTTTGCAGGACCTTTCAGGTAACTTCTGGCATATGCCAGCATCACGTCCTCGGGCCATCGCTGCTGTCTTGCTAAAAGCTCGAGTTCTTCTAGCCACTCTGCTGGGTCCTCTTCAGAATACCCTCCAAAAAATTCTAGGCTTGGGGGTGGTGGCTGACAGAAGAAAACGTTGTTATTCCACGAGGCGGCATCTTCAGGATCAACTTTTATGCGTCTTGTTGGCGAGGCGCTAAAAGATCTAATTGGTAGTAGGCCTTGTGTCCGCCTGCTTCTTCTTGGGTTGGAAACAGCATCTCCACCAGTGTTGCGCTGGTGACCTGAAGTACTGGGAAGAAACATTCGAGCAGTCTTTCTAACGTTTATTCACAAACCAAAAGTTTGGAGGCAAAAGCACTTTCTAACTAAAGATTATTGTCTTAAATAATCTAAAACAAAAGTATGCAAATTTGACGATACAAAAGTATGTAAAATAATTATAGAAAACAAAATTATGTAAAAATAATTATACATGAAAGTTATAAAAATAAATAAGATGTTAAAAGTTAAAATTGGATCCATAAGAAATGGTGTAGACAAAACAAGTAAATTAAAATGTGACATGTAAATTAAAGGCTTCAACAGCGCGCCAACAATATATATAGTCAATATATAGTCACGACCGTCTTTACCCATCGGCCGCCTCTGTCACGGATGCGCGCGCACAGGGAGGTCACGTGCTCGCCGGCAGCCAACGGGCGCGCGCCGCCGGCAGGGGGGGGGGGGGCATTACGTCACTCAAGGTCACCTACGCGCCAACGATGACACGTGATCGTAGCCGTCCAATAGGAGGGCGCCGGCCATCCGTGACAGAGGCGGCCTATGACTGATTGATTAGGATTAGGATATGCATTTATTTAAGGCGCCAATTTATAATTGTAACAAATAGTATTTGAATAAAAACATTCAATCGGGTAAAACACGGTCGTTGCCCGGGTCATTCGGCTAGTTAATATATATAGTCACGACCGTCTTTCCTCGTCGGCCGCCTCTGTCACGGATGCGCGCGCACAGGGAGGTCACGTGCTCGCCGGCAGCCAATAAAAAAAAAAAAAAAAAACTTCCTCGAGCCGGATTTGAACCAGCGACCTAAGGATCACCGTTGTAACATCTACAGTTCTTCGCTCTGCCAACTGAGCTATCGAGGGATACAAACTGTCTGAATAAGTTTACCTTATAAAGTCAACTAATCCAATTTCTACACAAAATGTACTCATACATATATTATACTAGCCGAATGACCCGGGCAACGCCCGTGTTTTACCCGATTGAATGTTTTTATTCAAATACTATTTGTTACAATTATAAATTGGCGCCTTAAATAAATGCATATCCTAATCCTAATCAATCAGTCATAGGCCGCCTCTGTCACGGATGGCCGGCGCCCTCCTATTAGACGGCTACGATCACGTGTCATCGTTGGCGCGTAGGTGACCTTGAGTGCGCCCGTTGGCAGCCGGCGAGCACGTGACCTCCCTGTGCGCGCGCATCCGTGACAGAGGCGGCCGGCCAATGACTGACTAATCAGGAAAGACTCTCGTGACTTTATTATAAATTATATGAATCAATTTAAATCTCCTTTGGATATCTGATATCAGAATATAAACGTTTATGGAGATAAGAATATTTATTTTGATCATCTCAAGCTTTCGGGCTTGTCTGCCCTTCCACAGGAGAACAATACATTAAGAATATAAAGCCGCCTGATGATAAAACTATTATGAATCTATATACATCTAATATATACATATACACTAGGATATTTTTGCATATTAGTTTACTTAAGATATGTTTTTATTTAATTAAGGTATTTACATATTTTAATATTGTTTATTTTATTCTGTGAATTATCATAGAATTAAATTTACCCTAGAATTAAATTTACAATAGAAGTTGAAAAAAACAATAAACTACCATTCTTAGACATCAATATTATAAGGACACAAAACAGATTACAAACCTCCATATACTACAAACCAAGTTTCGAACCAAATTGTATACATTTCACTTCATATTGCCCATTAAGCCATAAGATAAACACAGTTAAAACACTAACCAAAAGAATACACACCCATTGCACGCAACAGAATTCAGAAATAATTGAAACACAGAACATCATAAATAATCTCCAGCAAGCAGGATACCCAATCACCTTTATATTAAAACATTTCCACAAAAGTATAACAATCAATAACCCAATTAACAAAACCATAAATATTTACAGGGCAATATGTTACATTCCATTTTCACAAACATCTATAACAATAGCCAACTACTTAAAAAACCTCGGTATCCAAACATATTACAGTAATTCCCCTAACATAGGCTCTATCATTAAAAATCCATTATCTAAGAATAATTCTAATATCATAAAACCCACTAACAAAAAAGAATCAATATATGCCTTAGAATGCAATAACTGCCATATCAAATACGTGGGGGAGACAGGAAGGAGAATCAGCAATAGAATATATGAACATAAACGCAACATAATAAACCAAGACAATAGATCCCTAATTTTCCAACATTGCAAAGAAACAGGTCATACTTTCGCAATAGAAGAACCCAAAATACATTACAACAACATAAATAACAAATATCAAAGACTAATCATTGAATCTTTATTATCCAGAAAACACAACAGCATCAATAGAAAAAATAGACTTGCTCGAAATATATAACACAATATATCCTAGTGACAGCTAATAATATCAACAATAATATATATAACTTATACGTAATAGCCAATAGCCATTATAAAACTAACATAAAATAATAGAATTCCCAACCCATATGATAATTCATAGAATAAAACAAACAATAGTAAAATATGTAAATATCTTAATCAAATAAAAACATATCTTAAATAAAATAATATGCAAAAATATCCTAGTGTATATGTATATAGATTCATAATAGTTTTAGCATCAGGTGGCGTTATATTCTTAATGTATTGTTCTCCTGTGGAAGGGCAGACAAGCCCGAAAGCTTGAGATGATCAAAATAAAGTTTCTTATCATCATAAATGTTTATATTCTGATATCATATATTATATTATAATATATTATATATTATAATATATATAGTCACGACCGTCTTTCCTCATCGGCCGCCTCTGTCACGGATGCGCGCGCCGCCGGCGGGGGGGGGGGGGCATTACTTCACTCAAGGTCACCTACGCGCCAACGATGACACGTGATCGTAACCGTCAAATAGGAGGGCGCCGGCCATCCGTGACAGAGGCGGCCTATGACTGATTGATTAGGATTAGGATATGCATTTATTTAAGGCGCCAATTTATAATTGTAACAAATAGTATTTGAATAAAAACATTCAATCGGGTAAAACACGGGCGTTGCCCGGGTCATTCGGCTAGTACCAATATAACACTGACTTGGAAATACTTTCTGGGCCATCGCTGGACTAATAAATAGACACACTACAAGAGGAAGCATAGATGGAATGGGGCATCGCAAAAAATATTTCCCCAGGCGAATACAATCCTCAGTATGGCTCTATGTATATAGGTGTAGACAAAATATATTTGAAAATATAAATTATTGAAATTTAATTTAAAAAATTAAATTAAATATATAAATTTAAAATTCCATCTATCGTTAAAATTTGATACAAGTAAATTTACTGGCAATGTGTTTCTTTTGAATAATATAATCAAAAATTATCTCTATACCGACCATACTGCAATGAAATAAGTTATTGAATGAGAAGTCATGGCTTATCAGTGGTGAACCCTCAGCTGTTTCGCCAACACAGGGCTCACTACTGATGAGCCAAGCCCTCTCATTTAATAACTTATATCATTTCAGTAAGGTCTGTAGAGATAATATTTGAGAGAAACACATTTCCAGTATATTTATTTGTACCAAATTTTAAAAATATAAATATCAATGACACAAAATATGTTGTTTTGACTTTGGCGCATGCGCAACGGTGCAATCATCATCAAATATTGTAAACAAATACAAAAAATATCGTTTGGGCTATCAATTGAAGTATTTTCATATGCTAGCTATATACAAGTGTAAATCTTAAATATTATTTCGATATTTTATAATAATTTTTATCAAAACATTCTCCTATAAACTATAAATTTTAATAGTTTTGTATAGCAGAAGATATGATGTAATCTGTAAATAATTCATAGAATGTAAAAAAGAAAGGTTATCATCATGATTGTTTATGTTTTATATAGAGACAGCTCTCGAATTAGGCTGTAGATATATAGTTGATAAATAGGCCATAAGTTAGGAAGTACCTCTCTTAAAATAAATATAATTAATTGTTCATCTTCGTATTCTAATTTATAAAGAAAACAAAACAGAAGATAGGCTTACCTAATTAACATAATTTATGGCGATCACCTTATTGGCTGTGAGTAAATGTAACAGACGAATATATTTAACATAGATTATAACTGAGGTATGTTTATACATTGATATATTGAGTTAATATCACTTCATACGTCAATTTATTTATTTGACTTTGTCATAAAAGGTTTTAGATTTATATTTTATATCTATTCATAAAATCTAACACCTTTTATGAATAATTCTAATGAATAAATTGAAGCAATATTAACTCAATATTTCCATGTATAAACATACCTCAGTTAATATATTTTGAATATATTCGGCTGTTACATTTACTCGCAGCCAATAAGGTGATCGCTATAAATTATGTTAATTATGTAAACCCATCTTCTGCTATACAAAACTATTTAAATTTGTATTTTAAAGAAAAAGAGTTTATATTTATAAATTAATTAAAATTATCTAAATATTTTAAGAAGCTTTAACACTTTCTCGAAATTTGTTGAGTTTATACCTCAAACGATGATTTTTCATCATTGTTTACATTATTTGATGATGATAACAGCACCAAAGTCAAATCGGTATATTTTGTATCAGTGATTTTTATATATTTTCGAATATTTATATTATATTAATTGAAACAGCCGATGTATCTGAAAGAGTACCGGAAAAATTCGGTCACCCAGATATAGGCTGGCGGGAGATAGGCTTGTTTACCTTCGCCATCGTCTGGGAAAATAAATAACATCGTCTGCAGAGATATGGCGGCCTTCATCTGTTACCAGGACCCGAATTTATAGCATGTAATATAAATTTTTGTCAATTGTGAACTATGAGACAAAAATAAGTTATCACAGAGCAATAACGTGCCATAATGAAAGTATTCAAGCACCAGAGTTTCTTTTATACACAATACAAACTTCTACTGTCCTTATGCGATGAAAAAATATTGGGAGGGCTTGGCTTATCAGTGGTGAACCCTCCCAGCGGTTTCACCAATTTAATCTACCAGACCGCTTCATTAGAGCTCTAATACTGTATTGGATAATTCTGTTTATTTATGTTACACTGAAGGGTGGAATATTATAAATAGTATTTAAGTAAACTATGGACATAAGCTTATAGGACAGTAGCATTACAAACCCTCCCAGAGGTTTCACCAATTTAATCTACCAGACCACTTCTTTAGAGCTCTAATACTGTATTGGATAATTCTGTTTATTTATGTTACACTGAAGGGTGGAATCTTAGAAATAGTATTTAAGTAAACTATGGACATAAGCTTATAGGACAGTAGCATTACAAACCCTCCCAGAGGTTTCACCAATTTAATCTACCAGACCACTTCTTTAGAGTTCTAATACTGTATTGGATCATTCTGTTTATATATGTTACACTGAAGGGTGGAATCTTAGAAATGGTATTTAAGTAAGCTATGGACATAAGCTTTTAGGACAGTAGAATTACAAACCCTCCCACTGGTTTCACCAATTTAAACTACCAGACCACTTCTTTAGAGTTCTAATACTGTATTGGATCATTCTGCTTATATATGTTACACTGAAGGATGGAATCTTAAAATGGTATTCAAGTAAACTATGGACATAAGCTTTTAAGACAGTAGAATTACATACCCTCCCAGCGGTTTCACCAATTCAATCTACCGGACCGCTTCATTAGAGCTCTAATACGGTGTTGGATCATTCGGTTTATATATGTTACACTAAAGGGTGGAATCTTAGAAATGGTATTTAAGTAAACTATGGACATGAGCTTTTAGGACAGTAGAATTACAAACCCTCCCTGCGGTTTCACCAATTTAATCTACAAGACCGCTTCTTTAGAGCTCTAAAACTGTATTGGATCATTCTGCTTATATATGCTACACTGAAGGGTGGAATCTTAGAAATGGTATTTAAGTAAACTATGGACATAAGCTTTTAGGACACTAAAATTACAAACCCTCCTAGCGGTTTCACCAATTTAATCTACCAGACCGCATTTTTAGAGTTCTAATACTGTATTGGATCATTCTGCTTTTATATGTTACAATGAAGGATGGAATCTTTGAAATGGTATTCAAGTAAACTATGGACATAAGCTTTTAGGACAGTAGAATTACAAACCCTCCCAGAGGTTTCACCAATTTAATCTACCAGACCACTTCTTTAGAGCTCTAATACTGTATTGGATAATTCTGTTTATTTATGTTACACTGAAGGGTGGAATCTTAGAAATAGTATTTAAGTAAACTATGGACATAAGCTTATAGGACAGTAGCATTACAAACCCTCCCAGAGGTTTCACCAATTTAATCTACCAGACCACTTCTTTAGAGTTCTAATACTGTATTGGATCATTCTGTTTATATATGTTACACTGAAGGGTGGAATCTTAGAAATGGTATTTAAGTAAGCTATGGACATAAGCTTTTAGGACAGTAGAATTACAAACCCTCCCACTGGTTTCACCAATTTAAACTACCAGACCACTTCTTTAGAGTTCTAATACTGTATTGGATCATTCTGCTATATATGTTACACTGAAGGATGGAATCTTAAAATGGTATTCAAGTAAACTATGGACATAAGCTTTTAAGACAGTAGAATTACATACCCTCCCAGCGGTTTCACCAATTCAATCTACCGGCCCGCTTCATTAGAGCTCTAATACGGTGTTGGATCATTCGGTTTATATATGTTACACTAAAGGGTGGAATCTTAGAAATGGTATTTAAGTAAACTATGGACATGAGCTTTTAGGACAGTAGAATTACAAACCCTCCCTGCGGTTTCACCAATTTAATCTACAAGACCGCCTCTTTAGAGCTCTAAAACTGTATTGGATCATTCTGCTTATATATGCTACACTGAAGGGTGGAATCTTAGAAATGGTATTTAAGTAAACTATGGACATAAGCTTTTAGGACACTAAAATTACAAACCCTTCTAGCGGTTTCACCAATTTAATCTACCAGACCGCATTTTTAGAGTTCTAAAACTGTATTGGATCATTCTGCTTTTATATGTTACAATGAAGGATGGAATCTTTGAAATGGTATTCAAGTAAACTATGGACATAAGCTTTTAGGACAGTAGAATTACAAACCCTCCCAGAGGTTTCACCAATTTAATCTACCAGACCGCTTCTTTAGAGCTCTAATACTGTATTGGATCATTCTGTTTATAAATGTTACACTGAAGGATGGAATCTTAGAAATGGTATTTAAGTAAACTATGGACATAAGCTTTTAGGACAGTAGAATTACAAACCCTCCCAGCAGTTTCACCAATTTAATCTACCAGACCGCTTCTTTAGAGCTCTAATACTGTATTGGATCATTCTGTTTATTATGTTACACTGAAGGATGGAATCTTAGAAATGGTATTTAAGTGAACTATGGACATAAGCTTTTAGGACAGTAGAATTACAAACCCTCCCAGCAGTTTCACCAATTTAATCTACCAGACCGCTTCTTTAGAGCTCTAATACTGTATTGGATCATTCTGTTTATATATGTTACACTGAAGGGTAAATCTTAGAAATGGTATTTAAGTAAGCTATGGACATGAGCTTTTAGGACAGTAGAATTACAAACCCTACCAGCGGTTTCACCAATTTAATCTACGAGACCGCTTTTTTATAGTTCTAATACTGTATTGGATCATTCTGCTTTTATATGTTACAATGAAAGATGGAATCTTTGAAATGATATTTAAGTAAACTATGGACATAAGCTTTTAGGACAATAGAATTACAAACCCTCCCAACGGTTTCACCAATTTAATCTACCAGACCGCTTTTTAGAGCTCTAACACTGTATTGGATCATTCTGTTTATATATGTTACACTGAAGGGTGAATCTTAGAAATGGTATTTAAGTAAGCTATGGACATAAGCTTTTAGGACAGTAGAATTACAAACTCACCCTGCGGTTTCACCAATTTAATCTGCCAGACCACTTCTTTAGAGTTCAAATACTGTACTGGATCATTTTGCTTATATATGTTACACTGAAGGATGGAATCTTAGAAATGGTATTCAAGTAAACTATGGACATAAGCTTCAGAACAGTAGAATTACAAACTCACCCAGCGGTTTCACCAATTCAATCTACCGGACCGCTTCTTTAGAGCTCTAATACTGTATTGGATCATTCTGTTTATATATGTTACACTGAAGGGTGGAATCTTAGAAATGGTATTTAAGTAAACTATAGACATAAGCTTTTAGGACAGTAGAATTACAAACCCTCCCAGCGGTTTCACCAATTTAATCTAATAGACCACTTCTTTAGAGTTCTAATACTGTATTGGATCATTCTGTTCATATATGTTACACTGAAGGGTGGAATCTTAGAAATGGTATTTAAGTAAACTATGGACATAGGCTTATAGGACAGTCGAATTACAAACCCTCCCAGCGGTTTCACCAATTTAATCTACCAGACCGCTTCTTTAGAGCTTTAATACTGTATTGGATCATTCTGTTTATATATGTTACACTGAAGGATGGAATCTTAGAAATGGTATTTAAGTAAACTATGGACATAAGCTTTTAGGACAGTAGAATTACAAACCCTCCCTGCAGTTTCACCAATTTAATCTACCAGACCGCTTCTTTAGAGCTCTAAAACTGTATTGGATCATTCTGCTTATATATGCTACACTGAAGGGTGGAATCTTAGAAATGGTATTTAAGTAAACTATGGACATAAGCTTTTAGGACACTAAAATTACAAACCCTCCTAGCGGTTTCACCAATTTGATCTACCAGAACGCTTTTTTAGAGTTCTAATACTGTATTGGATCATTCTGCTTTTATATGTTACACTGAAGGATGGAATCTTTGAAATGGTATTTAAGTAAACTATGGACATAAGCTTTTAGGACACTAGAATTACAAACCCTCCTAGCGGTTTCACCAATTTAATCTACCAGACCGCTATTTTATAGTTCTAATACTGTATTGGATCATTCTGTTTATATATGTTACACTAAAGGGTGGAATCTTAGAAATGGAATTTAAGTAAACTATGGACATAAGCTTTTAGGACAGTAGAATTACAAACCCTCCCAGCGGTTTCACCAATTTAATCTACCAGACCGTTTCTTTAAGGCTCTAAAACTGTATTGGATCATTCTGCTTATATATGCTACAATGAAGGGTGGAATCTTTGAATTGGTATTTAAGTAAATTATAGACATAAGCTTTTAGGACAGTAGAATTACAAACCCTCCTAGCGGTTTCACCAATTTAATCTACCAGACCGCTTTTTCAGAGCTCTAATACTGTATTGGATGATTCTGTTTATATATTGAAACGATGCAGCAGAGAAGTAGCAGGGAAGAAGTGGGAACGCCAAGAGAAGAAGGGCCCCTTCTCAGAAGTGTTGATTGACAAATGCCAGAGGAGGGGGGTGGCAGACAGTAGGGGGAGTCCAGCTGACGCCGCCGCCGGGAAGGGATCAGCCGAGTCAGCTGGCCGGCCTGCCGGGGATTGGTGTGTGCCGAGAAGACATGGCAGTCTGGGGGAAGTAGTCTGTCTGGTGACAAGGGACCTGCAGCAGGGAGAACGGCGGGACAACAGACGCAGCAGGTGGGCTCCGAACGTGTGGCCGTATGGACTGACCGGGAAGACGGTAGCGGAGAAGGATCCCTCTAGTGGCGGGCATTGAAGGCAAGTCAATCTTCTACTGTATAGTTACTTATCTACTCTTTAAGCTCGTATAATAAATATACCGCATTAAGCTGTATCCTAAAGAATCCACATTGTTCTCTTAGAAACCTTGAACGCAAACATTGACGGCTGAGAAGCGTCGTAACATTTGGTGTCAGAAGTGGGATACAGCTTAGTTAATTTTAATTGAAGATCTTATTTTGCGCTAATTTAAAAAGAAAAATGGAAAAACTAAACGACCTCGAAATTGAAAAATTCACAAAATTGCTCAGACTAATAAGCCAGAAAGTAGATGAGCTCGGAGAAAACTTGGATTCTCGGTTGAGCCGACTCGAGCATATTCGGAATGTCAAACGTTCTGCCACACCCATGTCTTGCGAAGTTAAGTTCAATGTACTACCGCCAGAAAGTCCGGATGGCTTTTCAAAAACAATCACAGCAGCCAATAGCCCACGTATTCAATGTCTGAGGGGACAAAAGACGATCCCAGGTGATGAAGATCCCGACAAGACCATCACAACAAAGATCATCACGTCAGGAGACGTTGTAAGTGAACTGCCAGAATCTACGCTAGAAGATTCTCCCGTGATCCAGAAGTCCGAAGAGTGTCGACAGCAGGAAATGATCCAGACTGGTTGTGTAGCGGAGGAGGGTGAGCTGATCGCCTCCGACAACGGCTGTGGCACGAGTGTTTTGTATAAAATCAAGCGGACGGAAGGAGAATGCCCTCAAGGTGATATACAGAGCGAAAATTCAACCCCTGGGATTCTTTCTGAAATACTCCATGAGAACAGCAACGATCTTGGCGAGCTGCAGTGCGACAGCGTGGCTGACTTCAGCGACAGTGTCAGACTGTCAGGGACTACAGCGGCGATCCAACTGGACGGGACGGAGCTGGATGCTCCGTGGAAGTGCGACAAGGCTAAATGGTCGAAGCACCCTGAAGTTGGAGCCGGCAACCCGACTGAACGGGATAGAGCATTGGACGCTCTGTGGAAGTCCGACGACAATGTCTGTGACGCGGAAGTCGCGCGCAATGTGTCAGCGCCGTCGTCTGCAATGCAAGCTGAAGAGATGTGCCAAGAATGTGTACCATTCATCTTCGTTCCTTCGCCCGACAAGGTGCAGATCAAGCAGCCACCGCCTAGGAAAAGTTCTACCGACCTTGAGACTGCCACGGGATCCGACACCTCCAGAAGGTTTAAGAAATTCACAGCCCTGTGCGTGGTCGGCACTAAGGAGCCCAGGTTTGAAGGGTTAGGTAAAAGAGAGCCTCTAGAGCAAGAGAATGGGAAACCTAAAGAAGAAAAGGGAGGCCACGAAATGGACAGCGTGGATCAGGTGGACGAATCCACTGCAAAGATCGGCGATCTACAGCCCCGTCGTGGAAGGAAGCGGCGAAAGCGCAACACAAACGATCACAACCCTTTGTACATTGTGGCTACAGAGTGTTCTCAAGGAGAATTCAAAATATCAGATGGGAGCATCGTAGGCAGTGAAATATGGCCGCCATCTTGTGGAGAACCACCGCCCTGTGCTAGACAGCGAGACCAATCAATGGCGTCGGCACTGGTTGAGAGTGGAAAGAAAGCCCGAGTTGAGATGTGGTTCTGCAAACAAGGGTTGGTGTTAACCCTGCCGTTACGCTTCCGGGAGGCTGACGACCCTCATGTGGCCAGAGACGTCAGGGAGATCAAAGGGCCGCCGATCAGCGCCTCTGGTGAAATCAGCCTTTTCGGGACGAAAAGGATTGAGAAGGGGGCAGTGAAACGATGCAGCAGAGAAGTAGCAGGGAAGAAGTGGGAACGCCAAGAGAAGAAGGGCCCCTTCTCAGAAGTGTTGATTGGCAAATGCCAGAGGAGGGGGGTGGCAGACAGTAGGGGGAGTCCAGCTGACGCCGCCGCCGGGAAGGGATCAGCCGAGTCAGCTGGCCGGCCTGCCGGGGATTGGTGTGTGCCGAGAAGACATGGGAGTCTAGGGGAAGTAGTCTGTCTGGTGACAACGGGACCTGCAGCAGGGAGAACGGCGGGACAACAGACGCAGCAGGTGGGCTCCGAACGTGTGGCCGTATGGACTGACCGGGAAGACGGTAGCGGAGAAGGATCCCTCTAGTGGCGGGCATTGAAGGCAAGTCAATCTTCTACTGTATAGTTACTTATCTACTCTTTAAGCTCGTATAATAAATATACCGCATTAAGCTGTATCCTAAAGAATCCACATTGTTCTCTTAGAAACCTTGAACGCAAACATTGACGGCTGAGAAGCGTCGTAACAATATGTTACACTGAAGGATGGAATCTTAAAAATGGTATTTAAGTAAACTATGGACATGAGCTTATAGGACAGTAGAACTATATTGCAATAAGGACAGTAGAAGTTTGTATTGTATATAAAAGAAACATTCGTTCTTAAATCCTTTCATTATATATGTATAAAAATAGGTTATCTTTATCAATGGAGGATTGTTGTTTAGAGAGAAAATTTCTGAATATATAATATTTATATATCTTTCTTCTTTTTTATACAAAATCAATGTCTGTTTTGCGATAAACTCAAAAACTACTGAACCAATTGGTACCAAATTTTCCACGTCGCTTTTTATAAACCTAAGGAAAATTTTCCGGCTACATTTTGATTGGTATTTTTGGCTATTATTATTTTTTTTTTCATTTGAAGAATTTTTTTTTTACCCGGAGTAAATATGAGGCGAAGTAACAACACCAGGTCAATTAAGCGACCAATGAGCGTTCTGCATTTTTTTTTTTAAGTTGCTAGCGTACTTTTTTAAATATTTTTTTATACGAGTGTTACTTTTTTTTACAAAAGTATTGAGTATTGAGAGAGAAACAAAAATAATTAAATCTAATACCTAAACACTAATATAATACAATTTTTGCCATCACATACACGTTCTGCCTGTGGTTTATGTGTAACTTCTGTATTGCTATTCTATGGCACTACTACTATTTATTATTAATGTACTTCCAGTATGAAGTAAATTGCACTCGGGGGAAAAATCGGGCGAAGCCAGGTCATTCGTCTAGTATATTATATATACAAAGAAGGCATATCCTGACCAGGAGCACATATGCTTTTTAAATGGCAGAGCGCCATCTAGTGGAACAGAAATCAACTAAACATTGATTTAGCCTGTTCCCTGATATTTGGCCAACCCATTTTATTGATAAATCAAGAAAAGCCATCCACGTTATTATCGATTTATCAAGAAATTGGGTTGGCCAAATATCAGGGAACAGGCTAAATCAATGTTTAGTTAATTTCGGTTCCACTGGATGGCGCTCTGCCATCTAAAAAGCACTTGTACTCATGGTCAGGATATGCCTTCTTTATTTTTTAATATCAACACCTGATCTTTTTTATTTTTTCTATTATTTTTCATATTATCCACGACTTGTTTTTTTTTTTCGATAGCAAATAGGGAGATTATCGTTGTAATTTTTTTCCTATGTCTAATAGGTTTTTTTATTTTTTTGCTTATCTCTAGTACACGTGGTACAGGTCATGATAATCATGGTGGGTAGAAGTAGGCGACTGCTTTTTTACTGTAAGTACACCACATGTCTACACATGTGAAATGCAGTTCTACTTTGCACTTACAAATATGCCAGAGACCCGTTTGGTTACATACACTCGCTGGTGGGGTTGGACCTTTGCAAGAATCGGTGGCCATTGAAGCATTTTTTTTATCAGAAAAAAAAAAGTGCCAAATGCAGGAATCGAACCCGGGTCATAGCTGTCGAAAAATGTCTAATAATGATATCAATAAATATTATTATAACACAATAGTCAAAATAACCTATACATTTAAATTGTTAAATTTTTCATATTTGAGTCAAAACACGTGAAATCTGTACGGACAATGGTATATTTGATTTGTAGAAAAGGAAATTCAAGCATAATTCATATTTTCGTTATAGGCTTCCCATGAGACAAGCTTGCTGAGTGAAAGGCTTGAAGGAAGTCTAGCTGGACTTCGACTTGGTGACTTTGTATTTCGGATAAATGAACGTGTTGAATCCTTTAAATCTGATTTTTCATCAATGATATCATTTCTTAGAGATGTTTTCTTACGACGTTTACGTGTCATTACAAGAATTGCAAGAATTACACCAATAATAACAGCTATAATAATAGCTTGTATATTACTTTTTGATCTATCCCATAATTCAGATAGTATTTTATAAGCAGATTCAGAAATATCTTAATTTAGATTCTTATCTTCATCATTATTCTTCAATCTTCCTTTCAATCTGTTAAGAACAGGTGATAATTCGTCATAAAGGAATTGTGACATTTGATAATCAAGTAATTTTGTAAGTCGATTTCGTAGTTCAATATCTTGAATATTGTTGATTTTATTCTGATAACGATGATGATGTTCAATAAGAGCTCTTGGCAATCTGGTATCCAATATACGGAACATAGTGTTATCCAAACAGATCATTCCTGTACTGGAAAATACCTCAATAGGAAGAAGTAATGATACATTCAGTTGTTACCCTTGGACAGAACACTTTCTTCTGTTCTTACTTCGAATTCGATTAGACAATCCTAAAACCCACAAAACATCCATTTAAGACAATACAAAATAGAAATTTTCATAATACAGTTAAACCATGTCTATAGCATCCCCTCTGGGACTTACCAAAATAGGGTGCTATAGACAGGTCACCTTTAATGTAAATCGCATATTACTACAGTTAAACCTGTCTATAGCGCCCCCCCCCCCCCCCTCTTGGGACTCACCAAAATAGGGTGTTATAGAGAGGTGGTGCTATAGACAGGTCACTTTTAATGTAAATCGCAAATTACTACAGTTAAACCTTGTCTATTGCGCCCCTTCTTGGGACTCACCAAAATAGGGTTCTATAGAGAAGGGGTGCTATAGACAGGTCACTTTTATTGTAAATCACATATTACTACGTATTTGAATTATAGATTATAAACACAAGGTAACAAGACCACATCCATGATAAGGTACAATTTGGATTATAGATTATAAACACAAGGTAACAAGACCACATCCATGATAAGGTACAGTTAGGATTATAGATTATAAACACAAGGTAATAAGACCACATCCATGATAAGGTACAATTTGGATTATAGATTATAAACACAAGGTAACAAGACCACATCCATGATAAAGTACAGTTTGGATTATTACTATATATAGTCACGACCGTCTTTCCTCATCGGCCGCCTCTGTCACGGATAATATACAGTTATCATCGTCATGCGTTCTTAATTCTGTCACCGTTTGCTTTTGGTTCAGTGGTAGAATGCTCGCCTGCCACGCGGGCGCCCCGGGTTCGATTCCCGGCCGATGCATTTTTTTTTTTTTACAATTTTTAAAACTCATTTATATATTATACAAGAATGACATCCACGGCGCCAATTTATAATTGTAACGAAGAGTATTTGAATAAAAGCATTTAATCTGGTAAACCCCGGGCGTTCCCCGGGTCTTTCGGCTAGAATTAATATAATGATATATTAATATAATTAAACGTGTTTATGTAAGAATCGGGATGTGAACTCCTTGTGATTTTGGATCCCACGTTGAGTGGATGGCATTTGGTGACAGTCAAGATGGCGGACGTCTTGTGTAAATCGCCGGGAATCCAGGAGGTGACCTCAATCGCACTGGAATCGTTTCTGATGGCCGGAAGCGGGGGAGTGAGGGGCCCAATGCAGGGGGAACTTCTAACTTGGTCCCGGCTGGGGCGTCCTAAATGCCCGCTGGAAGTTGTCTTCCATTGTTTCCAATATAAGCGTGACAAATGTATGGGCGGCACTTCCCATATGGAAGATGGCTTCCTGTAATTGGTACAGCCTTTGGGGCTGTTGGGTATATAGTCCAAGGTAGATTATTATGGTAAATGGGGCGAGGGTGTATGGCATAGTCAGAAAACAGATAAAAAGTATGAAGTGGAATATGGGAAAGTTGCACATGTTTTCCCATATCTTCTCCATGAGTAGATTTCTTTGTGGGTCGTGTAGTAATTCGATTGGTTGTGACGAACTAGTTGTTATTGGATCTATCTGTGGATGGGTGATGTCGCATTTTTTGTTATTTGTGAGTGGTATAAATCGGGTTTTGGTGAAAATGGTGGGATCTAAATGAATGAAAGGTTCGCTGTTCGTCGGTTTGATTGTCAGCGGCTCTGTTGGAAAAATTTCGGGTGTAAGGTGTTTAAATGGAAACGTGTAATCGTTCCCATGTTGTAGATGGTGTATTTTGTTATGGGTGGTGTTATGTATTGAGTATTTTTTGTGTACGGGTTTAGTTTGTTTATGCGGACTGTATCGCTGTCTTTTTGGAGATGTTGGTTGGGTCTATCGATACGTTTTGTCAATTGGCAGGTTGGACAGGTTTTGACCTTTTGTGCAATGTCTTGTGACATGTCCTTCCAATAATATTGAGCGGAGATAAGTCTCGTCATCTTTGAGATGCCTGGATGGTTGTATTGGGTGTGTACTGATTGAAGTAGTTTGATGGTGAGTGTTTTTGGGATTATGATTTTGGGTACACCTTTGCGGGAAATGGTATGAAGTCCATTGTGATCAATGGTCAAGTTAGAATTTCCCGATGGGGAAGGCTGATGGCTCTTAATGAGGGGAGCGTCTAAGAAGCCACAGAACGGGTTACGAGGTATGATGTCCGTTTTATATTGTTGTGCTCCTTTCATGTAACGAACCTCATATTCGTGTTCCATAGCCGTAATCTCCATCGAAATAATCTACCTGACGGGGTTTTGATTGTTTTCAGCCATTGCAATGCGTGATGGTCAGAAAATATGGTAAATTTTCTGTCCATCAGATAGACGCGGAATTTATCCACACTTTCAACGATTGCTAGGCATTCTAATTCAGAGCTAGAGTAGTTACGTTCGTGTGAACGCAGGGAGCGGCTGAAGTATTGGACTGGGTAGGTCTTCCCATCAGGGTGGACCTGTTTGAGGATGCCCGCTATGTCGAGTGCTGATGCGTTGCAGTACACTTGGCATGGCAGACCTTCCTGGTAAAGGTGTAAAGTGGGGTGTGTTGTGAGACTGTCTTTCAGGCTAGTGAACGCTTTCTGGCATTTTTCATCCCAAATCCACGTGACATCCTTTTTGAGAAGGTTGTTAAGTGGCGTCCTCAAGCGGGCATAGTCCGGGATGAATTTTTTATAAGCGTTCACAGCGCTTAAGAAAGATCGCAATGTTTTGCGATTGTATGGTTTTTGGATGGCGTGAATGGTTTCTATGTTTCGTGTAAGTGGTGTGGTTGTCCCATCAGTGATTGTGCACGTGTTTGAGTGGTGTTTCTGTCGCCTTTTTGTGCTAGTGTCGCGCTTGTCGCGCTTGTTGCGATGTTTACCCGCGTGACTGTGGTGTGATGTGTGGTCACGTGTGTACTTTGTGTGAGAGTTGTCCTGTTGGATGGACACTGGTTGGGCACTTTGGTGATGAGTTTGGGCCATTGTGGCCTTGTGCATTGAGGGTATATAATAAGGACAATTGGCCTTAGTGAAAAAATTGTGTTGTGCGTGCGCGTGACTAGATTGGCATGTTGGCAATTGGTTTTTGACCAATGGATGCGCGCATTGGGTGCCATGTGCGGAAGGCTTGTGTGTGTTGTGAGCCTTTTGTGACTCCGCTTGGCATTCCCAATAGGTGCATTCATTGGGGATGTGAGCAAAATGGTAGGTTGTAGGAGGCAAAGGGGCGGCGAGTTGGAACATAGTGCCTTGGTTAAAATCTATTTTTAATTTAAAATTTCGGAGGGTATTTATTCCGAGAATTCCAAATGGTAGACGTGCTTCCACCACATGGAAATTATCCTTTTTGGTTATTTTACCTATTGTCAGGGGGAGGGTCTTTGACCTAAGGTCGGTACAAGGCCGTTTATGGCATGTAGGTCTATGGGCTGTTTTTTAATTGAGGGAGGTTACATTTTAATTTTTTATAAAGGTTATTGGGCACTATGTTCAGACTTGAGCCTATGTCAATGAGGAAAGGGGGTGAGAGTTCATGCGTGATGGACAGTTTGATCGTCAGCTGGCTGACGAAAAGTGGGTGATGCCTTCCTACCTGGTTGGCGAAAGGTTGGGGCGTCTCGGGCGGCTTGTGCTTGATCTTGTGGTGGATGTATGGCGTGTTGTGGATGTGGGGCTATTTGCACTGCCCGCGCGCTCGCGTGTTGAGCTGGTTTGTATGGTGCAGTCCGCACACCTGTTTTTCTTTGTGTGCTGGTGTATGGGACGACATGGTGGGCGGTTGTTCCTCGTGGTGGCGCGTCAGGTAGCTAGGCATCCTGAGCAACTTATCGGGGGTGGTTACGAGGGCGTCGTCCATCTTCCGGTCGTAGGCCTGGAAGAATTGGCGGCCGGCGTAGGTCCCATCGAAGGGAGGCAGATCCGTTTCCGCGCGCTGGGTCGAACCTACTTGCGTCGGGACGGCGGCCAACTGCAGTATTATTTCCGCCAGGGGGCGTGTTTCGCCTACTCCGGCGGCTTCTTCCCTCTCCCATGCCGTGTTGTCACTCCCATTTTTCGCACCTTGTTCTCGCTCGTCTTCCATTATATATACTGTCGGCTCTCTATAATAATATAATTGGACCCTTTTTTGATTGTTGATTGTTATTCCTATGTAAGACCCTGTTGACTTACTGTAGGATTGGTGACTTGTGGTGGTTGAGGGCGCAGTCGTTTGGTCGAAATGGTAGGGTTTTCACAGGGGAAATAACGAGAGGGAACACAGGATGGGGTTGAATCTAGGACTTCGCGAATAAGGGAGAGAAAGGTTTTGAGACTAATGGGGTACTTTCCTATCACATTCGGAAAATATGTTACCTTGGTGAGAAGGGATTAGGCACGTCTTGCTCCTAGTCGGGTCGACTTCCCTCCTGACTAACTTTGAGTCCGAGATTTTCCTCGTTAACTCTCTATACCACTCTATACCGCTGAATTATAGGGTAAAATGTCTTCCCGCAAGACTCTGTGGATGATCTTGTTGTGGTGGCTCGAGATTTTTCTCTGGGCAAATTCCCGCGGTTCAACACACAATAAATAATTACAAAAATAATCCCTTGTATCAATATTTTAACTTAGCACTATAAATAAGATAGCTAGGTGGTGTGGACTGGAACTGGAAACTGGAAATAGTCAGGTTATATATTGTTTATATTATATATATATTAATTGTATATATATTGTTTATATATTATATTTGTTATATTATGGTTCTCCTCAGAATGCTTGTGAAACTTCATGTACTGCGTCGGGATATGGTTATCCCTGAAAGACCAATCCAGTGGTCAATAAAAGTGCTTGGGATGACCACCTTCTAACCTTCCACCAGCATATAGTTGAAGTCCGCGGTATGTTGCCGTGTTTGATTACAGCCGCCAACTTTGGTCACCGCGACTTGAGAATTCTGTATTTACAAGTGTTGTATCAACCATTGCGTCGACGCTATGGTTTTCCAATATTTCTTAACGCTCCTTAGATGTCCTACTAAGGGCTCAAAGGCCCTTCTTAATCAAGTTGCAGAACTTTTTTCTCCAACAGTATAATAGCTGTGGATTCACTCGCTAAGCGTGGAGCGGAGCCTGCTTTCCCAGGCTGCTTCCGCTTCGCTCCTCTGTCGTTTGCCAAATCGGCAATCTACAAGAGGCCGTGTGGTAGATCAGATTCCCCTCTCTATCATCCTCTATCCACATCCACTTTGGACTTACTCCAATGAGTCTATTAGACAACACGTATACCTTCATCATCCATAGTGAGCACATCGTGGTGGCCTGCTATCCGGATACACGTGGGCGAAGATTTACACCTAGGATACGCGATACAATCCTTCCTGTCCTTTCTGCGACGCCAACATGAACGAAACTCTGACGCACATCTGCTCGACTGTAGCAGCCTTGGTGCCCTCAGATTCCGCCTTCTCTCCATCTGTGCAGTAGAGTTGGGTTGCATGACGAGGTCACTTAGTGACTTTATTTTCAACAGAACCACTTGGCGACCAGGCCTCGAGTTCCTAAATGTCTTGGATAGACTTAAGCAAGCCCTGCATCCGCGCGGAGCAATCTGACCACTCCTGTGACTCTTATTCCTCCCAACAGGCTTAACACCAGTTACTAGCACTGCTTGTAGATGCATCCTGATGTATGAGCTGCTGTGTGATGTCAATTTCCTGACTTTCCCTGCGTATCTGATCATCTCTGTTTCTGTAACTTCACGGAAGAAGGTAAATGGTTTGGCGATTCGACGGCGCGAGCCGCTCGGCCAATTAACTTGTACCGCGGCCCAATTAAACACGCTATGCGATCTCCAGTGTATAATAATGGTTGATTGCCATAATATCCCAATATCCACCCTCAATGTAAACCTAAAACTGTATCAACAGCAATTATTTCATTATTATTATCCTTATCATCATTCTTTATATATTCTAATAAAGATGTCTTTATTTTTTACAAAAATAGAATATATATCTCATCCCAGCACCTGTTGACATTTGTTCGCACTTTATTTACCAATTTTCTTTTTCAAACAGCTCCCAATTTCCCTTTATCTTCCCTGGCCTGGGGAATCTCACACCTTGTTTAAAAGCCTGTGTGACTGGCAGTAAGGCCATGGTGTATTGTAAGAGTGAATTGCGTTCTGTCTTCTTGCTCTAGCCATTGCAAGATTAAAAAAATTAAGAAAGGTAAGCGTTTGGTAAAGGAAGAAATATGGCCAAAGACTGAATGTCCATTAAATAGTTGGCCAATGCTCAAAACATTTCATGAAAATAATAATGAGCAAGGTAGAGATGCAAGAAAATGTCTCGGCAGAACATGGCTATATAGGACTATTGAAATGATGTATCAGCGCGCCTTCTCTTATAACATATTCAAACTATTATTGACACGTATAATTCAAATGAAATATTACAGCGATATGGTAGATTAAACTGGTGAAATCGCTGGGAGGGTCACCACTGATGAGCCAGACTCTCCCGTTATTTATTATTGCAGTAAGGGCAGTATTAAATTGTTTTATTTCAAAAATAATCATACGCGCGTCAAAAATAGTGTAAATATATTAAAATGGACTTATATATGTGTAGTTCTCTCTACAGATTTCCATGGAATTATACCGATAGAAATCGCAGAAGCCTTGATTCTACTCAGACTAAGTATATGAATAAATTACATCAAGTTGCATATTTCGCCATAGCTTTGGTCAAATATAATCCAATGATAAATTAGGTTTATTTATTGCGCAGGCCTCAATAATTTCAGTAATTTACTCGGAGACCGTGTTATGAACTTTTTGAAGTTCATTGAAAGCCCGGGCCAAGTTTAGCAAAAACGTTCTAACTCTTGTGTTAATGTTCGCTTAGAGTGTGCAACATACAAACATTTATCCATAATTTATATTGTTACCAAATTATATGTTTGAGGGTTCATATATGCATAATTTTTAAATGGGAAAATAAAACAACCTCGTAAGCTTATTTGATCCGGTTTTAAATGTCATTCTCGAAGCTGAACTATATTGACTTATAGTCAGGTAGTCTAGAATCCTAGAGCATTGGTTGTTTTGTGCAAGAATTGAAATTTACCTGACCTCGAGTGAATTTAAATGACCTTTGGAGAATTGGGAGATTTTCAAAAAATAAAGAACATTCAAATAAAAAGATCCAAAGTTCTATGTGTAGATATATCCTTGGCTACAAAATTAGAAGAATGTATATGGAAGCATTTAAAACATCCAAGCCTGCCATAAATGGTTGTCAATGGACTGACATTTCTGGTGGAATTTACTGCTGAAGTTGCAGGAGATGAGTATTGTTACCACCCTACCTCATCATGTGACATTTTCAATCCTAAGTTTGGCCGCCATGGGACAGCATGTGGTAGTTTACTCCAGTCCTTGAGGTCAAATGTATATCCTCTTATCTATCCTTCCACACACAAGGCCAGAACCAATCTATACTTCTTGAAGACTGAAGAACAGAGGGATTACACTTTGAAGCGTATTGTTCTAATTGTGTACAGTACAATATCTTATATAAGAATAGTTTTAAATACTACTGGTCTCTTATTGGAAGTGAGGTTCGTTTGTTCAAGTTATCTTTATAATTTACAAAAGGGAGATTGTTTAGAAAGGTTGTCACTCATCAGATGATTAGCTTATGGGAGTAGGGCTTATAATCCCGGTGCATATTTTCAATCCAGGCATTGGAATTAATTTTTGTAATTCTACGACAAGAGGCATATCGTTTGTTTCGATATATTTTCAACTATTTTATATAGTGACACACACAATGACGTGTCACTTACTTCAATAAAAATAACTTAAAAGTCATATATTTTGTGCCTGCTTCAAGATGATTGCTTGTAAAATTAATAATTATTACAATAGCAAGCAATTGTAATCATAATTCCTAACACTCCTCGAATAGTAATAATTTAGTTGTAATTATAGAAAATGTAATCATGATTGCATATTGTCCAACTATATATTAATGTTTATATAAATAAGACATAATATTTTTAAAACCATTGTATTAAATTATTTTAAGGATGAAAATTCGATTTCGAGAAATATTTGAGCGTAAGAAAGATAATTTGCCAAGAGTATTATCATGTACTTAGAACGTATTGTTACATTGTACCCAGACGCTATTCGTGTACTTTGTATTCTCAGGATGCCACAAAGATACACATGTGAGTTTGAAGGGATTTCAACTAAAGCTAGCGCTTTAATGTATATCACTTAACAGAAGGAATACTACAGTGGGACTTGCCTTCAACCTCCCCATCAGAAGAATCTTCGCGCCGTGGACGTCATCTTGTGAAGCGTTCCGCTCCACACTATGCACTTGCAGCCTGACCCACACCGTCTTGTAGGTCGCTCCGATGTCAGTCTCTCCTGGCACCGCCTTGTAGGGTCATCCACACGCCCGGAGGCAAGTCGCCACGTCTTCTCCTTGCCGCAGATGTGTTGCAAATATGTTGCCTATAATTTTGTGTAACATTTTTATTTAATATTTGAAAATATTCCTGATTGTTTTTAAATTTTAAGTATGATTAAAATTTACAATTATAAATAATATTCTATGAAAGAAGAAAAACAACGGAAGAAGAAAAAAAGATGAACAGAAGAACAGGCAAGAACAGATACTTTACGTGGCTCTTATGTATCCTTTATTTTAATTTTATATGTTAATAAATATTTTAATGATTATATAATTGACGTTATCCCTATCTTCCCATTTAAACACCCACAAAAAACCAACAATGGTTATGGGCCCAGCACGACGCTTCCACTGCGCCTAAAAAAGGCCTAGCGTCGCTAATACCAAAAGACTAACTTCTTTAGAATTCAACGGAAAGTTGATTACCGAAAAGGTATAGGAATATCTTCAGAAAATGGAGAGTAATGTGCAAATATCAAAATTTGATGGCAAAAATTTCGCCTCTTGGAAATTCCGAATTATTTCAATTCTAGAAGGAAAAGAATTGGACGCCATTTTGGAAGCTGATCCACCCAAAGAAGAAAAGTTTAAAGAATGGAAAAAAAGGACGCACAAGCCAAAGGTATTCTTACCTGTTCGATGACTGATTCCTTAGTTGCCTTGATTTTAACATGTAAAACTAGCAAGGAAATTTGGAAAGCTCTACATGCCAGATATGAGGGCGATAAAAGGAAGATAATAATTGAAGCTAGAAATGGCGTTTCTAGATTAGTAATGAAAAAAGAAGAAAAATGGGAAGATTATCTCTACAGAGCAGAAAGACTTTTGGAACAAGCCAGAAATCTAGGCGCTGATATTGAAGACGAAGAATTTATCACTTCAGTTATAAGAGGTTTACCCCACAAATACAATCTCATCGTACTTCAACTCAGAAACCAAGAAAAATTAGCAATTTTTGATTTAAGAAACTCATTAAAACTCTACCACGAAAGATTTTCTAATGATACAAAGGAAGAAAATTCCTCAGCTTTTAAAGTCTACAGCAAGGACAAATATAAACATTACAAAGAAATGAAAACACGAAAGACATACAAATGCTTCATATGCCACAAACCAGCACACAAGGCAGCTGAATGCTGGCACAACCCTGAAAACAACAAAAATACAAATGTAAAGCAAACATTTGCATCACAAGGATCAAGTGGCTACAAAACAAATACACCCAATAAAAATTCAAAGGCTACATTTGCCAAAGATGAAAATAGAAATGACTTTGCTAAACTTGTGAAGCAGCAAGACAATCTGGAAAAACAATGGATTCTTGACATTGGAGCTTCCAGTCACATGACTTTTCACCTTGACCATCTGAAGAATATCCAAGCCATGAATAAGAAAATTACCTTGGCTGATGATAGCTGCATCACATCAGAATCAATTGGAGATGTAGAAATAAAGAACAGTGATGAAGAATCTATCATTCTGAAAGAGATGTACTCAATGTATCAAAATTAAGTGACAATTTAATATCTGTAAGCAAGCTCATTTAAGGCAAAAACAGATTCCTTTTGACAATAAGGGTGGACACATTCAGAATGAAGAAGGATGCACTTTATTAACAGCATCAAAGAATGAAGACTTCTACATAATCAATGAAGGTACTGATATATGTCTCCCACCAACCCCAAAAACTTTAAAAATCAGGGACACATCATGGGATTTATGTCACAAAAGACTTGGTCACATCAACGAAGAATACATGAAAATGATGTAAAACAATGCCCTAGTACACAAATTTAACTGCAATACAAGAAAAGATCTGAATTGTGTAACATGCACCCAAGCAAAATTCCCTAGAAAACCTTTTAAAGAAGTCAAATTTTATCAAATATCCCAATCTCTTGATCTCCTACATGTTGATCTCATTGGCCCTATACAACCAATCTCAATTGACAAAGCAAAATACATTCTAAAAATAGTGGATGATTATTCAAGAAAAATATTTACAAACTTTCTTAAATCTAAATCTGACACTCCTGATGCCATCAAGAATTTCATAGAAAGAATTGAAAATTCTTTAGAAAGAAAAGTAAAATCAATAAGAAGTGATAGTGGCTGGAATTTGTCAATTCTAACCTAGAAGCATACTTTACAACCAAGGGTATTGAACACCAGAAAACAACTTTCTATTCTCCAGAACAAAATAGAAGATCAGAGAGAGCAAACAGATCACCAGAGCACTCTTGATAGAAGCAGAACTGCCAACATCTTTTTGGACTGAAACATTGGATGCATTCACATACATTAAAAATAGAACCCCATCAAGACATAACAAAAGGTGCACTCCAGAAGAGCTTTTTACAGGAAAAAATCCAACAATTGGACATTTGAAAATCTTTGGTTGCTTAGCAGAAATGTGGACCCCCAAACACAAAATATCAAAATTTGAAAAAAATCACCAAAACTGCAATTTTTATGGGATACCCCAACAATAGAAAAGCCTATATAATTGGTAACCCCCAAGATTTCTCTATTACTGAAACCAGATATGTAAAATTCTTTGAAACAAGAAAAGGGTCAGAACTTTTAAATCAAGAAAAAGATAAAGTTATCCAAAATTATAACCTAATTAACTTGGGAGATGAAGATTCTGAGGAAAATTACCATCCATCTATAACAGAAGCAATCTTACAAGAAAATGCTTCATCACCAACTCAACAACACCATTATGATCTGAGACCTCATCATCCTGGACCTGGATTCTATTATGAACCTTCCTTAAGTGATGTTGAAGAAATGGATAATGACTCACCTGATTCAAGTTACCAAACTGGTGATACTGTTTTAAAGACATCTCATCAAGGATATTCCATACCCAACTGCTACAAAGAAGCTATGAATTTACCTGATTCTGAAAAGTGGATAGGAGCTATGGAAAAGGAGCTTGATTCTCTAAGGGAACATAATGTTTGGACACTTCAACCCCTTCCCAAAGGCTCTAAAGTAATCAAAAGTAAATGGATTTACACCATCAAGAAATATGCAACAACACAAGATAGAAAATACAAAGCCAGACTACTTGCAACAGGCTACCAACAGAGCTATGGCCAAGACTATGAAGAAATTTTCTCACCAGTCATCAAGAATGACTCACTTAGAGTCATACCAGCTGTTAAATATCCATTATAGTGAGCGAGCGGCTCGAAAACACGACCCCATCGGCAACACGTGGTGTCGGCGGGCGAGGTGTGCGCCTGCGCGGGATCGAGTATAGAACAGTTGCTGGCAGACAAAGAAAAATGGCGGTCGCCAATGTTTACGTTTTTTTTGGTTTCTTTTTCTTTTGTCCTTTAATTTACATATAGTTATATGTATAAATAAATAATATTATCTTTAATATGTTTAAAATTTAATTATAATTAAAAGCAATAAATAAAGGCTTTTTAGTAAATTCTATTTATTTTTGTTATTAATTAACAAAAGTGGCGAGCCTGCCAGGATGGAACGTGAAAAGAAGTTGCGCTCAGTAACCAGAACGCGATTTACTAAGGTAGTAAATGTTTTGGATTCCGAAATAAGTAAAACAAATGCTGATCTAGGTGTGATCAGGGACAAATTTAGCAAATTAAAAGACATCGATTTCAAATTAAAGGATCTTGACCAGAAGATGTTGGATCATATGATGGTGGCTTATGCAGAAGAAGACACTTTAAATTGTGAAATTGAGGAAGCAGAACATTATTCGGATACCTTCATCACCCTGGAAAGAAAGGTAAGAGAATTAATTGATTCTGATAACAAAAGTGATGTTAAATCTCTGGGAAGCTCAAATGGGTCATTAATGGCCAAAAGTTATAAACTTCCTAAGATGGAAATAAGAAAATTTGATGGAGAATTAATTAATTGGCTTCCATTTTGGGCACAATTTGAAAAGATTCATGAGGATACTGAGCTGCATGATGCAGACAAGTTTCATTATCTGGTGCAGTCTATGCAATCAAATACTAGAGCCAGAGAACTCATAGAAAGCTATCCCCAAACAGCAGACAACTATGCCAAAGCGGTCCAAGCCTTGAAACAAAGGTATGGACAGAAATATTTGCTTGTGGAAATATATGTAAGGGAACTGCTTAAATTAATGATGGCAAATGTCAAGGCTCCACCAGATGAAAGGCGGTCAGTGGCTTAACTATACGACAAACTCGAAACACAACTAAGATCTCTGGAATCTTTGGGTGTTGACACCAAGGAAAACACAGCATGGCTTTTCACTATGATAGAGTCTTGTTTGCCAGAAGATGTGCTGGTTGCTTGGCAGAGATCACCGCTGAATAATTGTGATGCATCAAAAAACTCTAATTCTAACTCCAGCTCTCGCCTTAACAATCTTTTGGACTTTCTTAGAAGAAAAGTGGAAGGGGAAGAAAGACGACTTCTAGCCAGGAGAGGATTTGAAGGGTCTTCCCCAAAAGAGAAACTTAGAAATAAGTTTAAGCAGAATTCAAATATACCTACCGCTGCAGGTATATTTTCTGCCAAGGAGATGGGATGTTTGTTCTGTGAAAATAATCACCAAAGTAAAGACTGCATCACTGCTCAATCTATGCCATTCAAGGATAAAAGAGCAAAGATCTATGAAAAGAGGTGTTTTCTGAAATGCCTTAAACCTGGACATCTTGCAAAGGCTTGCAAGAGGACAGTTCAATGTAATATTTGTGCCAAAGGACACTACGTTCTTCTTTGTCCTGACTTGCCCTGCAACCGAAAGGAAAAGACGCATGTCTCTGAAGTAGTGCAGAGTGCTTTAGCCAATCAGCAGTGTACAAGAGATGTAACATTAATGACCTTGATGGTCAATATTATGAGAAATAATGGCTATAGAAGAGTGCGAGCACTCTTGGACCCTGGTTCTCAGAAGTCCTATATTTTGGAATCCACTGCACTAGAAGTAAAATTGAAGCCCATCGGCAATGTAAATATTGTTCATTCATTGTTTGGTGGTACACAAACAGAAACAAAATGCCATAAGGTGTATACGGTCGCATTATGCAGCAACCTATCAGAATTGGACACTCTGAGAGAATTTGAATTCTTGGGTCAAGACATTATTTGTGGAGAGATTCCAAGGACGCCTAAAGGAGCATGGTTGAACGAACTAAAAGGATCTAGAATTTGGCTGTCTGATCTTGGAAGAGATAGCCCCAAGATAGAACTTTTGATCGGCAGTGATATTTATGTATGCCTTTTGTCGGGACGTGTGAAGCAGCTGGAAAATGGACTAACAGCCATAGAAACACATCTTGGATGGACAATTTGTGGCCCTTCACCGAAGAAAGATGAGCAGACTGATTACTCATCACTGGTGGTCATCAGCATGCACAGTAGAAATATGTCAGTTGATTATTTGTGGGATTTAGAAACGATTGGCATAAAAGATCCCAGGGAAAATCTTACCAAGCTAGAAGAAGATAAAATAGTACACCAGCGCTTCTTAAATACTGTTCATCAGCTAGAAGAAGGACGCTTTTGTGTAGGATTACCTTGGCTGGGGAACCAAGAAGGAATTCCATCCAATCGTCATATTGCAGAGAGAAGACTTTTCAACACAACCCGTAAATTGAGAGTTAAATGTATCTTCAGCGAATATGATAGGGTGTTCCAAGAATGGCTAGCTGAAGGTGTTATTGAAAAGGTGTCTCCAGAAGATTTGAACAGGAATTGTCATTATCTCCCTCATCACCCAGTGGTTAAAGCCAATAGCAACACCACCAGGATAAGACCTGTGTTTGACGCATCATGTAAGGACAAGGGAAATCTTTCATTGAACGATTGCTTGGCAAGTGGCCCAAATGTTATTGAACAGATCCCAGCTATCCTACTGAAGTTTAGAGAAAAGGCTATTGGAGTTATTGCTGACATTAGAAAAGCCTTTTTGCAAATTGAAGTGAAAGAAGAAGATAGAGACTATCTTAGATTCTTATGGTGGAAAAATAATCATCAGATTCAGGTTTTCCGTCACAAGCGAGTTGTCTTTGGTGTGACCTGTAGCCCCTATTTGCTTGGAGCAGTCATTCTGCATCATCTTAAGGGAGTCTCATCTGATTTTGGAGCTCTTCCTCAGAAGTTGATGGAATGTTTGTATATTGATAATTGTGTCACTTCAGTGGATACCGAGGCAGAATTAGTTGATCTGGTGGAGAAATCTACTGAGATATTTGCAAAAACCAAGATGGATCTCAGAATGTAGCAATTCGGACCTATGCACCGAGTCAAGGAAGTCTATTCTAGATTACCTCCTAGTGTTGATATAGAAAGGAGTGAAGAGGCTTCAGTTCTGGGCATGAAATGGGATCTTTTAGAAGATACTCTTAATGTGACCCCCAAGTTCGGAGTTATAATAAACTCACTTTCCAAGACATATCTTTGACCCAATTGGATTCTTAGCTCCTGTCTTATTACCTGCTAAAATACTTATTCAACAAGCCTGGACAGTCAAAACTGATTGGGATGAACCTTTACCATCAACCATTCAAGAAAATTTTATGAAGTGGTACAATGAGTTGGACACTCTCTCTCTCTCTCTTGCCGAAATAAAAATTCCACGTAGAGTGGGCTATGGGATTAGAGCACATCGGTCCATTCACATATTTTGTGATGCCAGCCAAAGTGCATATGCTGCAGCAGCTTTTCTACGTTTTCCTGAGAACAAAGGAGTGTCAGTACAACTTTTGATGGCCAAATCCCGGCTAGGTCCACTTAAGAAAACTACTATCCCTAGGATGGAACTTCTTGCTTGTATGTTGGGAGTTAGACTCAGCAGGTACATAACTGAGTCTTTGAATTTGGCTGCAGAACCGGTGTATTACTGGACAGACTCTACTACAGCACTTTCATGGATCAAGACGAACAGGCAGTGGGGCACCTTTGTAAACAACAGAGTCAAAGAGATATGCAACACTTCAGGTCCGAACAAATGGTTTTATGTACCAGGAGGCCTCAACCCTGCAGACCTTCCTTCAAGAGGTTGTAGTGTACTACAGCTTAAACGCACCAGATGGTGGGAGGGACCTGAATGGCTCAAGCAGCCTCAAGATCACTGGCCAAAGCAATTATTCCACTCAGACAGAACTTTGGTCAATTTAGAAATAGATAGACAAGTATTGGTGACTACACATGTCAGAACTGAAGTAATGCCATGGTTTGAAAGATTTTCAAATTTTACAAAGATTGTCAGAATAAATGCGTGGATCTGGAGGTTCATACGAAATACACAAAAATTGTCCCCATCAGGTATGCATAGTCTACAGCTTTCAGAATTAGAAGATGCTGAAAAGGGAATTTGGAAAACTGTGCAACAGCAAGTTTTTTCTAGCCGAGGAGATTCGATCAACGGGTTGATGATAATCAGAGATGATTTTGGATTGATCCGTATAAAATCCAAGCTTATTGAAAGGGATGACGAATATTCATTTCGTTACCCAATTTTGCTTCCAACAAAACATCATGTTGTCACATGCCTGATAAGAGAATTCCATCTGAGACATTGTCATGCAGGAGTTCAGATCCTTTCTGCCAAACTCAGAGAAAATTATTGGATCTTAAATTCCCGGCGCAGCATAGGAAGTGTCGTCTCTCAGTGTGCCAAGTGTAGAAGATTTTCATCAAAACCTGTGAAAACTACTCCGATACACTTACCCCTTGATAGAGTGAGAGATGCCACAGCCTTTGAAATTCTGGGAGTAGACCTTGCTGGTCCACTTTACCTCAAGAACAAGACCAAGGCATGGATTGTTCTATTTACCTGTGCCGTCTTCAGAGCTATACACCTGGAACTTGTAACCTCATTAAGTACTGAAGCTTTCATACAAGCTCTGAGAAGATTTTTAGCCCGGAGAGGGCGACCAACAGTCATTTATTCTGATAATGGTACTAATTTTGTGGGCGCTAACAATGCTCTCAAGGCTTTAAACTGGAAGAAGATAGTGTTAGACCAAAATCTTCACAAGATAAGTTGGAAGTTCATACCTCCTACTGCTGCATGGTGGGGAGGTTGGTGGGAGCGTCTTTTTCGTTCCATCAAGGACCTCCTTGTTCGAATTTTGGGCCATTCTTCAGTGTACTATGAAGAGATGTCCACTATCCTATGTGATGTAGAAGCTACAATCAACAGTCGTCCGCTGACATACATTCATGAGGACTTTGACAGTTTGATTCCTTTATCACCCTCCATGTTTCTACATGATTCAAAATATGTGGGAGTTCCAGATCTAGATAAGTTGGATTCAAAGAAATTTCAAGATAGATATCGGCATTGTCAAAGGCTGCGAGAAGCTCTCAGAAGTCGCTTTCGGAGTGAATATCTGGGCCAGCTTGTCCAGAAGGCCAATGAGAGGACTCCGAAACTGAGTGTGGGTGATGTGGTTATAGTGAAGGTGGAAGACAAGAGGAGACTCCACTGGCCTATGGCAAGAATAGTGGAACTGTTTCCAGGAAGAGATGGACATTCTCGGGTTGCTAAAGTTCGCACAAAACTGGGAACCCTTATACGCCCTGTGCAAAAGCTCTACCCCCTGGAAGTTTCAAGTGGGGATCCAATTCTTCGATCCAAAGGAGATACTACAATTGAAGAAGAGCATAGTGAGGCTAAGCGAACTCGATGTGGACGCATGGTCAAGCCACCACAGAGACTTAAATTATAATACAAAGCAATAACGCGCCATC